>CM049373.1:28230336-28317231 GCA_026937815.1 Etheostoma perlongum | reverse complement strand
TGTGCTCGCCTGTCAAATCAGGTTTTGGTGTTTACTGCTATGGTTGGAGACAATATCGCTAATGCGAAAACTTCGTTTCAAAGCTGGCAAATATCAGTTTATACATTTAAACTGATTATTTAAAATGTCAAATAAATAAATGCCCTGTAAAAACATGTTGGATGTAACAATTTGATGTGCATCCATATACATTCACGTATGTGTGCCCATCCCTCTCCTCTCTCTCCTCTCTCTCTGAGTGATGGAGAGTGGGAGTAATCTGCACTGGTTGCCATGACACCAGACAGCCCTTGCTTGGCGAGAGCACGTAGCTTCCTCTCTGCTCTATTTCCCGCAGCCCTCCACCCAGGAGTGTGTGTGCATCTGGGGCAGTTTGTGTCTGTGTCTATGAATCTGGGAGGGTCATATATGATGCACATGATGCACAAAGCAAGGGAAAAATAGAACATGGAGAGGGCATGTTGGTGTTTCCATTTGTTGAACTAAGGGGAAATAAAACAAACAGCAGCAAGGAAAATAAAGGTTTTTTGATGCAAATATTTGAATAGATTGTACAGTGTTAACGTTGAAATACTACAATTACAAGATTCAAATTAGATATCTTCGTCAGAGGAAGACATTCTGATGAATTATAGTCTGGAACTTCATCCATTCCTCAGTAAACTCCCGGACACCCTAAAACACCCAGTCAAGGGCTCCCGGACCTGGCGTTCACCACAGATGCATAAAAACAAATCTTATTTTACGAACCGGGTTGTTTCCCCTCTTTGCCATTTTTCATTTTTATTCTTCTTCACTGTTGAGACAACTTGTTCTCAAACCCACACTGTCGAGGCAGCTGGGACTTTGAGCGTTCAAGCGTTTTTCAGGCTGCGCAGCATCCTGATTAGCCTCGTATGGCGTCGACTACCATTTTTGTATACGATTTTCCTCAGTTTGTCTGTTAATTGTTACACCATACATGCATTGGCTTTAGGAAAACAATAATGCAGTTGAAACAATCCCATCTACAGTATGACTGTCTGGCTCATTTTTAGGCTTCACGAGTTCGGTATTTGGACATATTGGTTCCTATTTTGCAGTTTCATTTAATACAAAGATGTTTAATTCCTCCGGCATGTAGCTGTTCCCAGGCCTGATGCGTTTTTGCACTGTTTCGCAGTCTCAAAAAAGGCAATCACAGTATTTTGAACCCCTCTCCTCCCAGCTCTTGGAATCCTAATAAAAGGTGTCCATGCGGCTCCTATCCATCTATCTATCTCCAGACTCCAGCCCAGATGAATAATTTAGCAGGCTATATTTCAGCCATCTGCTTCCCTCTTTCTCCCCTCTCTCCCCCTCTCTCTCTCTCTCTCGTACTGGCTGCAAGCAGAGAGGATCGTCAGTGCTTGGTGATTGTTGCACACAGACAATAAAAAACAATGCTCTCTCTTTCATTCATTGTTCTTTTTCGCTTTCTCAGTAAAGTCTCTCGGACTCTGCTCTCTTTCTTATGTGTGTGATCAATAATGGGCTAACACATAGAAAAAATCCCAATTAGAAACCTGCAAAAATGTAAATTCTTTTGTATGTACATTATTATATTCCAGATGCCTGCTGTTTTATTACAAAAATGACTCTGCTGATGAACTGATGCTCTTTGCTGAACAGCAGCAAGATGCACAGACTCTCTTAATGATCCCTGTAGCCATTGTGCGTTTAATGGAAGTCAGGGAAGCTAGAGAATTAAAAAACATCTTGGAGTAAATCTTAAACCATTATCAACATCTGCAACACTGCCTGTCAGAGCCCAGCAGAGGTCAGCCAAGTTCTCTTTCCTGTCAGCATAATGAGCAAGCAACCACATGTTCCTCCACCAGCATCGTTTTTATTATCTGTATGCAACAATTACGCCACCCGAGTAATTGACAATCTTCTCATGCTCGCCGCTACAGTACAAAGGATCACAGTCTAAGAGAAGATTAATCCATAAATATTAGATATATAGCAACTGGTTGATCACATGGCGTTTGGGATTTATTACGGGGCGAATACAAGGAAGGTCTCACAGAAAAAGGCAGGAAGAAGGCCGGCGGCCCAGCAGTCAGATAGATAGGGCAAAGCTCCAGTTAAGGTTAATGTTAATGGAGAGAGGATCATAACAGAGAATAAGTCCAGGCTGATGATGAAGAAGAGCGATGAGGAGGAAGAAAACTCAAGACACAAGACACCATACCTCGGATTTGTGTTTGTGTTGTTTGTGATGTTTTTGAACATAAATGACCAAACAATATAAACTGAAGTGTGTATTTAGTGTGCAGAAAATAATATCTGTTTTAATGAGTTTTGGTTGAGTGTGTTTTAACCCTTCACGTTTGGAAATCACTGCTCATTTTCAACGAGTCATATACAATTCCATTTCAGTTAGTTTATTTATGTACAGCTAGAATAAAAAAGTAAAGTAGTAATATGAACAGGTTCCTTGCTATCCAGTTAAGTGATCACTCATGTGACTTATAGTTCAACATGATTACCAAGTATACAAAACAATATTATCATCATCCTTTAAAAAATATATATCTTTACAAAATATATATAAAATATTTACCATATTTACTCTCAGTGGATAACTGTACTAGAGAGATAGATTTCTTAAATCACCATAAAACACAAAACATGCAATATTACTTTTTTTGTAATAAAATACAGTGTTTCCTGTCTACCCATCTATGATTATGAAGTTTAAGTATCCATTTTTTTTTTCAATAAAAAGCAGTGAATTCTGTATTTAACTGTTTACTTTTAATACTTAAAAGTGCATTTTGTTGCTGATAAATGTGTACTTTTACTTAAGTAAAATTTGGAGATGCTGCAATTCAGCTTACACTAAGAGCATTTCTACACTGTGATATTGCTACTTTTTTTAAGCAATAGATCAAATACTTGTAGCATTGCTTGAATTCAGGCTGACACTGGTCTGCACCTCGCTGTGTCAAATTAATATAAAGATGTAAAACTGTCTATTGAAATGTAAATGCATGAATTTTGCTCTGATGCTTTTGAGTTTGAGCGGATTTGCATGCAAAAAATCATCTGAAAAAGGCATGCCCCCGCATCCTGCATACGCACACACACACACACACACACAGAAGCACACACACGAGCACACACTCCTCTGATCTATCTATATTCATACTATCATGCTGATCTGCTGTCTGGCTGCTGACCTTAACAGGTCAGATTAGCTGGCAGCCTGACAGACAGACAGACAGACACACACACACACACACACACACACACACAGACAGGCAGGCAGGCAGACAGCCTATAAAACTGACAGGCTGGGTTTAACTGGAACCCGGTTTGCCCCGTGCAGCCCTTGCAGCACTAGCAGCATCATTATTACAAATATACAAACAGTCTCTGATTCCCTGAGACGTCCTCATTCAGCACGACCTGCGATGACCGTCTGCATGTATTTATAATCTGCTCTATCCTGCAGCAATTAAACTCCCTGAACCGTGGTGCGTTCAAAACGGCACAGTCAGGGAAAACTGCGAGCAGCACGTCTGCCCTGGCCATCTTGTCACCGTGGTAATGAAACTGACGAGCGGCCAGATGCACATAACCCTTTTTGCTTTCTGTTCCCTCAGACACCTCGCGGTGCAGAGACACTAAAGCCTCTGGCTCTCGGTTCCTGTTTCTAGGAGCCGCAGTCCACTATGGGCAGGGGAAGGGGGGGGCGCATCCAAGCAAGGTGTGTGTATTTGAGTGCATTTGTGATGTTTCCATGTAGAATATAGTTACTACACCCACTACATGTTCTCAGTCTTTTACATGGTGCTGCAGGTTTTCTCAGTTTGATTGTGATGTGCCAATCAAGTAAGTGAACTAAACCAGAAAAGAGGAAAAAGAGACAGTCCACCACTATGCTATGAAATGACTGTTATTTAAACAAAACAAGTAGAAATAGGGAGAGAACAAGGGAAAGGCAAAGAGAGGGTGTGGGGGGAGGGGTGGACAAGGAGAGGGGAAAAAAGAGGGGGTAAGAAAAAATAAGGAGGTGAAAGAAGAGGAGGAGAGTCGAGACAAGGAGAAGGAGCGAGGCAAGGCGGGGGAAAATAGACGGAGTGGAGTGAAGGGGCTCTGGAGGGGAAGGTAATGGGGAGATGGGGAGGGGAGGTGGGGGCTGCTGCTGCTGATGCTGGAGCACAGCGCGGCCAGGCTGAACCGAGTGAACTGCAGTGGAGGTCAAGGAGTCCAACATTCCTCTGGAACACTGTGTTTACACTGCGTAGCAGAGAGGGGCAGGGGGCCGAGAAAGGGGTGCGCGAGTGGGACGACGCGCAGGGAGGAAATCATCTCCCGGAGACACTCGTTACAGGGAGGGAGTGTATGCGTGTAGAGTGAGGGAGAGTGTGTGTGTGTCGCTTATCCTGTAGCTGTATAGTGCGCTTCTAAAGCACCGGAGTAACATGATCCCCCCCCCCCCCCACCCCCATTTTGCCCTCCTCTTTCAACGCTATTTAAAATCAATCATAAACTTCATCAACCTACAGCGACGGAAGGCTGCAGCATGGCACGTCCGTTATTGAAATCTAAGGATTTAAGACGAAATTTGAAAGTGTTGCATCATTCTGGATGGGATTTAACCTGCATTGATAATGTATGTTATTTCAAAGTTGTGAAAATATGGAGGGAGTTAATTAATCTTAAATAAAATAAAAAGTTTTTTTGTAGAGAGCTTTTGGGGGTATGGTGCTTTTAAATGAAAGGAAAAAGACAGAAATTGAGAGTGATTATTTGGTCTCCCAAGTATAACTGGATAATCAATTTCAAGATTTCAATTAAATAATTAATTAACAATACCTTACTTATTGATTTAATTAAGGACAATAGTAGATATGACAATTACAAAATGGTTATATACATTACATAAATATTTCATGCTAATAACTTGCAGTTCTTGTCAATTATATTTCACTATGTTTTAAAGATTTTACTTGATTTGTTTGTACTGAAACTGTTCGCAAGAAAGTATTTATCATGAATATTTACAAAACAATAATTCAACATGAAAATGTACACATTGTACTGCTTACAACAAATTATATATCAATTGTATACTTTTTCTTTCCTGAGAACATTAACAAGTAATCTGCAACATTTGTCTAAAAACAGAAAAATCAAAAGAGCTTAAGCATTTTTTTTTTTAATTCAAAAATCCTTAATCTTTGCCATCAACCATACCGCCACAAGTTTTGTCTCATAAAACAAGAGCAAACCTGCGAGCCGTCTCAGGAGACACTGTGAGCCCTACAATCATCTCCGTATGCTCCTGTACATACATACACTCATCCCATTAAGATGTTTCCTTTCCCCATCTGCTGGTCCAAAAGAGAAACTACAACACAGACAGGAACTGCACAGACTGCATGCAGACTGCTGACAGACAGACAGACAATGCTATGAGGCATTTAGAAATCACTAAAGATCACTTTATCAGCTTTTAAGTATGTACGGCATATACCTACAATGTCTAATCAAAGTGGGACATTTGGTATCCGTTGTATACAATAACTGGTTTGTTTTAACGCGGCATATTAAGGTTCATAATGAGAAAATAGAACAATTTTGTCAAAAGGATATACTTTGTAACAATACAGAAAAATAAATGTAGTGTTTCTTTAAACCTGTGTCATCAAACTCACTGTTCTTTCAGTTTAAAGCTACAGAAACCAGACATATCCATTTGAGATTAAGAAACTACTAAACATAGAAAAGGTTGGTTTCCATTTTTATACCACGTTCCGGCTGGTTATTTCCCACACCACTTTCATACAAACATTACCATTTCAATCAGATGTAGCCACTGACTATTCACACTCAGTAAATATTTATTTTCACTGTGCCATTGAGGAAATTATCACCGCTGGCATCATTCAGAATGACATTTCAGCAAATCAAAAGTCGTACAGGAGACAATTGGCTGTCTGGGCTCCGGACTGAATAATCAATTTGTCCTCAGACTGCCGCATAGCAACACTCGTCGCAAAAGAGGGAAATATGCAGAGGCGACAACACCAGAATAAAGGTTTAGGGATGTGAGAACCTTTAACTACATTAAAATCTGACACATTTGTCATGTGTTTGCCCTTTCACTGCAAGCATCTCATGCTTATACATCCCTTAGTACATTCATGTGGAGTTATTTTATTATCCTCTTTATGATGTATGTGCATGTTGTGTGTAATGTCTTTAAGCTACTGGGACTTTAAATTTCCCCTTGGGGATTAATAACATCTGTCTGTCTATATCTATCTATCTATCTATCTGTATCTATCTATCTATATCTATCTATCTATCTCTTATCATGACACAGCAAATGTTTTACTTCTGCATATCATCAATGTATGGTATACAGCTTCAGCATCAATATTCAACTAATCATTCAACACAGCGAGCAGATCAACTACAGTTCGACATCAGTTGTCAGCTCTGGTTTGTACTCTCCAGTTAAATCACAGAAAGGCTGAGTCATAGTTTGAACGTTTGTCTCTGTGAGCTGACTGTCATTTGACAACAGGCTGACTGACATTTGACCAAGATTTCCCAAACCTTTCAAATGGAAAGACTGTTGCACAAATGCATGCTGACAGTAGGAAGTCATGTTACTGTAACCTTGTCAAAGCAAAGGGACATCTAGTATATTTTTAAAAGATCACGGGGCTGTTATCCGCTGTGGATTAAAAAGTTCTTTATACTTAAAAGAGCTATAGCTACCATTGTGGACATGGCGGCCATGTCCCCTGCAATATTCCTGGAAAATTGGAAATAAATATACAAATACACACATACAGTATGACATGTGTTTTTAAGGCTGTTTCTGATAACTATTTGTAATATATGTAACTGTTTTAGATAGAGAAAATGCAAATACAATAAAAGGAATTTTTCATTATCCACCTAAAAGTACTTTACATACACCATACACTATATATAATGTATAGTAGGTAGATAAAAAAGATAGCCCTCTGAAAGCCCCAGGGAAATTAAGTGGACAGTTAAATGAATGAATAAAAATGTTGTAATATTTTTTATTAAATAAATCTAACAGACTGGTTGGCGGTATTTAGATTATTTGCTTAAGTAAAAGTAGCTCATACAAAAAAAAACCTTAAGTAAAAGTAAAGCAGCAAAGTATTAGCAGTATTCACAAAAAATGTACTGTACTTAAAGTATCAAAATGTAAAAAAAGAACTCGACATGCAGAAAAACAAAGATATTTCATCTTATATTGCAATATTAGATGTCACTGAAGTATCGATCGTAAGCAGTATTTTACTGTTGTAGCTGGGGAGGTAGTTTTATATACAATTAAGTAGTTTAGTCCTGTGGTTCCTAACCAAGGGGTCTGGTACCTGGAAAGGGTCACAAGATAAATGTGAGGGGTTTGAGATAATTAATGGGATAAGAAAAGAAGAAAAAGTTCTGTGACCCAAATTTATACCCATACTTTTCATATTCTATAAGAATTCTATATCTTTTGGAAAACTTTATCTCAAGATGTTATTATTATATTTAAGTTTAGAGAGGGCTCCAACTAGTATTTATGGGGTGGGTCACAGGCCCCCAAAAGGTTGGAAAAACACTGATTTAATCTTTAACAATGTATCCTATTTTATAATATGCTTATTAAATGTTTTAAACAATATAATCTAATAAACTACAGCTGTCAAATAAATATAGTGATGTTGAAAGAACAAAAGTTTACCCTAAAATAGAGTAGAGTAGAAGTATAAAATCACATACAATGGAAATACTGAAGTACCTCAATGTTGTACTAATTGTACAATAAGTACAATACCTGATAGTGGTGTAATGGACCATATCTGTGGTCCATACAAATCAACACTTACGATTCGGGAAAAGCATGTGAGCCATGGATTAATTACAAAGTTTAACCATAATAATAGTGTAAAATACATTTTTTTTACGGTTGCTGTCACTTAAAGCGGGCTGATAAATCTCTATGGAGGGTTGCAGTACAGGCAACGCAATTTTCTGTTCACGTAAACGGCGCATGTTAAAATCTGTTGTAGAGGCGGTAATGACTACTGGACGAGCGGAAGATCTCAAAAAGCCATGATGCCAGCTAAAGCTTTGTTGTATAAGCGACAGTAGGTAATTGAGTTACCTGAGAATAGGGGGGCTTAGAGGCGCATATTGGCGCCAGACAGAGCTCCATCGTATCAGTTGGTAGTTGAGTTACCTGAGAATAGGGGGCTTAGAGAAAATGTATTGGATTCGTGACTCAAAACCGTGACATGATCCGAACCGTGTGTTTTGTAATCTCCAAAGTTTGATGATACTCCAAAGTTTACACCATCACTGGAGGCAACAGCACCTCCCCTGGGGTATCAACAAGCAGCGCCACAGGAGGAGGAGCACACTGCGCGGAACGCCACCAAGCTTGAAGCAGCCACGGCGATAGACAGGCAAACAGCTTCATGCCAGACATCTGTCGTATTTCCCTTTTTTCATATTCCCATCCCTCGCTCTAGAAAAAGACCCAGGGAAAAGGTGAACAGACAAGGAAATCTGAGACAGAAGAAATGGGCGAGGTAGGCGTCAGATCAGAAACAACAATGGATAGCCACAGCTTTGACAATGCCTTTCCAACCCTGACACCCAGCCACCCCTCCACCCCCCACCTCCTGAAGAGCAAAAACCTTTGCTCTTTCTCCATGACAGGCAGAATTCTTTTGTCTGGGTCCGCCAGACTCTGGCCGGACCCAGACAAAGGCAAGAGCACAGAGGGGACAGAGAGAATGACAGAGCGGACAGAGGGGACAGTGGAAGGGGGTGATAAAGGGAGGGATAGATGAATGGAAGGGGTAAGATCGGCAAACCGTGCTCACCTTTTGTCCACCACATTCTCCCTCTCCCTGTCTTTGAATGTGTGTATGTCATTCATTTTCCGATTTTTTGCACAGTAATCCTGCAACAAAGTTTTTGTTCATTCTTTTTTTGAGTGAGGGATGCGAATGCCCACAGCGTGATGATCATTCATTTTGCATTTTCATTATTCGGCTGAGTTTGCGCCACAACTGCCAGGTGTTTTCTTTCCCCCCCTCGTCCTCAATGCTGTCTGCTTTGTCCAGTGCAGTCCACAGTCCTGGTTGGTAATGGCATTAAGAAGAGCAGGAGAGGAGAGTAGCGGAGAGGAGTCAGGTGATATTGTTTAGCTGTGGGTTTATGTGCTCTTCTTCCACTTTACAGCACCAAAAGTTCCCTCATTCCTGTTTTTTTTTTACTTTAGAGTGCGTCAACTCAGTGAGAATAACTTTTTTGGTAATAAGTGGGACTACGTAATATGTTTGTTACAGCAGGTACAAAGTATATCCAGCACCTACATGTCAAACAACAACCACAGAAAGAATTCCAATTTAAAACAACCTATAGATCACAATCTTTTCAGTGTAACACTAACTACAAACAGGTAGTTCAGTAAAGATTCCATGATTACCTGGAATACAAATAGCTCACAGTAAGTTTTCACTTAGTATAAAAATAATACTGTATAAATCTTTTAGTCAAAGGTCACAAGGCTAGCTATTTTTTGTAGGCGTTAGTTAACTGTTCCAGTTCCAGTTCCAGTATTTTAGATCTTGTTAGAAAATGTGACAATCACTAACCACTTTACTTGTCAATAATCAATATTCTTTAACATTAACAATGAATTAGATTACTCTGCAATGGTTCCCTTGTAGTAATAAACCTACAAAAATATATCACCCAGACGTTTTGCATGCCTCCTCTAGCCCATTGTCTTCAGGTGCCAAGATAACCCACCATATGCAACCTGTTCATCACCACCAGGTAGATACACACAGCTAATGTTAGCAAAAGAAAAAAAGTCGAACATCTAAAGACATAAATATTTTACTCAGGAGATGGTGGAGACCAAAACAGAGCTAAAGGTAAAGTGAATATTGGTTTGCTGTGGTAATTAGATCATTAGTGGATGGCACCTTTCAGCACTTTTTACCAAGACCAACAAACAATAGGCAATAGACCTGGAATATGGAGGACACACAGGAAATGAGGGTCGCAGGTCTGGGTCCTGGTCAGGTAGAGGAAACATGAAAACTGAGTATTTTTCTAGTAAATGTCCAGTTACTGGATAATAAGATGGATAAACTCAGGAGCAGTTCGACTTTTCAACAGAAGATTAGGAATGCAACATTATATTTTTGTACAGAGACTTGGCCAAACCTTTTGATCCCAGAGTCGGACATTATTCTCCATTCACTGCCAAGAATGGACAATAGTATTGGGTAAGAGCAAGGGGGTAGGCGTCTCCTTCATCAACAACCGTGGTACTGTGGAGATCATTTCTACGGGCTGTTCTCCCTAACTTAGAGTGCCTCATTATCCGATGCCGCCCTTATTATCTCCTAATGGAGTTTACCTTGGTCGTTCTCACACAGGCGTACATCCCACCACCCAGTTATCGACAAGACAAAAATATAATTTACATCTGCAAATGCATCAATGACATTGTACTGATGACTACTATTGGGACCTTCCCAAATCAGAAGCATTGGGTTAAAGGGGGAAGTCTGTGATTTGGATTAACAATTTCACAAGAACGTTCTATACATGCTTTGAGAAAAACTCCCCGTCTGAGGAAGTACCATAGGCCCAGGACCGATGTCTACTAGTAATAGCCCAGTAGCATTCGCCTCCACCATCATGAAAGTGCTTTAATCGGTTAGTCAAAATCTTCCTCTCTCGAACCACTACAATTTACTTACCTGGACCAGAGGAACACATGTGAGAATGCTGTTGTTTATTGCACTAATGTCCATTTTTACACTGGGCATTGATGGACCAGACAAACTTGCTTTTTGACTTGCATGTCGCCTCTCAAAGACTTGAGGAATGGCAAGACATGTTTTCACCTGTTCATTAACTTTCTAAAATCAATCAGCACTGTCTTACTGAGCATGGGAAACTAGATGACAGACACATTGGGTTAACAGGGTAATGTTACACCCTGTACCTACCGTACACATACTGACACACACACATAACACAGTGTTACCTCCTCTTGTACACCACTAACGGAAGACAGCCCCCACCCCCTCCCCTTCCTTTGAGTGTGTTCCAGCTCCAGGCTCTCTTGCAGGGCTATAACTCATACTTCGCTATAGTCACCACAGTACACTGCACTTTCTGCTGGGGCACATATAGAGGGGCAAAGTTAGTGTTTTTTTAACGGCTCAGCAGAGAGAGGAAGCCAAGAGGAAGTGTGTGTGAAACAGGCACACGGACAAGAGAGGACGTTTTCCACCAAAAATAAATAGAGATGGCAGCCGAGAAGAAAATGGAGTAACGTGACACAATGAACCCAAAGAACTTCAAATGGAAAATGGCTGTTTCCAATATGTGATCTGGAATGAAAGCTCTGAGATTGGTGGCAAAATTAAGAAAATTCAACAGAATATATACTATACTATCTGATTTTAACCTGCCCAAGACACTGCACATAAGATGCAGACTACCCAACTAGGGAGACAGAGAGAGAGGGGGAGCAAAGATAAAGTAATGCGGTGAGAGTAAGTCTTAAAAAAGAAAAATTGAGAGAAAGAGAGAGAGAGAAAATGAGATGTCTGGTGCCCAGAGGAAGTGAAGAGCTCGATACTTCTTCTAAAGCCTTCACTACAGTATGTTTTATTTATGTGTTTCTTTGCTGCTCTCTGCCAGACTGACTGGCTGCTTGCTTGGCTGAATCATGAACTTACTGACAGAACAGATGAAACACTGACTGACTGGTTGGATGAACTTGAGAGCTAGCTAGCTAGCTAACTGGCTAGCTGGCTGGTTGGCTGACTGACTGACGTTTGATAGCAAGTCTGTTTGCATCTGAGGCTCTCAGTATCACATTCTGTAGACACTGGAGGTTAACAACCAACTCTTTCTTTATCGAGTTCTGCATCAGTGTCCTTTCAAGATATTAGACATTCATCATGCACCTTTGTTTTGACCCTGACACATATTCTGGACTTCCCTGTGCCAGAAACAAACGTGGCTCTGGGAATGTGTGGCTGTTATCACGAGTTCTGTAAGAATTGTACTAGTGCAGTTACGCCCCTCACTAGCTTGGTAAACCCTTCCAGACAATTTGTCTGGATTGCTGTGTGTCAGGACTGATGTTTGATCTTAGGTGTGAGTCCTAATTAGGGCCTGAGCGCCATAAGCGCCCAAGGCCCTATTTAAACTGAAGAAATTATTATTCTTTCTTTCTTTCTGTCTTTCATCCTTCTTTCTTTCTTTTTCCCGGCAAATGAATTGCCTTTTTGAGGGGCTTAACATATTCAAAAACTCACCAAATATGGTAGTTGCATCAAGTCTGGAGAATATTTACGATTTTAAGGGTTTTGGTAATAGGCGCACAAAAATGGCTCAGTAGCGCCCCTACAAATCTTTTAAAGTATTGAGCCCCTGCAGTATATTTATTGTAGACACATGAAACTTGGTACACATATGTAGCATGTCAAGACGTACATAAAACTCCATTGGCCCCATATTATAAACCCAACAGGAAGTAAGCCATTTTGAATTTTGAACTTCAAAATGAGTGTGATTTTGGCCTTTTTCACATGTCGTACTATAACAAACTTCTCCTAGAGATTTTATCCGATCAACTTCAAATTTGGTCTGTGCCATCTTAAGAAGTTAAATATGAAAAGTTATTAAAAGAAAAACTTTTTGTCATAGAGCATGGCTGTGGCGGGGCGGCCAATTTGTGCGTTTCACCATCAAAACAGGAAGTGGGTGTAACTAGAGTGTACATTGTCCAATTGGCTCAAAGTCATATCGCCCCCTAGTAGCAACAGAAAGTAGGCCTAAAGGTGCTATTCTTTAATGAACAGACAACTTCAAATTCAGTTTGTCTCATCTAAACCTTAACGATGAAAAGTTGTTAAAAGACAAACTTTGTCAAACGGTGTGGGCGTGGCCTGGCAGACATTTTAGCGATGAATGAGAAAGTTGCTGTAACTACAGTGTACATTGTAATACCTGCTTGAAATTTCCCACAATCAACAAGAGTCCAGGCCTGAGGACAAATACAGGCCAATATGGACCTTTGGAGATAGCGCCACCAACTGGCAACAGGAAATCAGCCTTATATGACATACATCATCCGATTTACATGAAATTTATGTGTGGACTACATTTGATAGTGAGCCGTCCCCCTATAATTTAACCACGCCCATTTATTTGGACCACGCCCTCTTTCATACCATTTGAACAGTTTAGGGTAGTCTTGTGTGAGGTGTCATTGAGTTCCTTCTTCTTTGGCCCGTCCATATTATTAAGCCACGCCCCTTTCATAACTGGTGACCCATTTAAGGTAGAGTTTTGTGTGAGGTATCATTGAACTCAGCAGGAGTTCCCTTTTCACTGGTGACAACGGTCACAAGGGAGCGCGGCGCGCCAGTAACCCCAATGGGCGCAGATTAGCGATGATGCTTGCAGCTGTAATGATTTTTTTGTATTTGAATGTGTACTGTTTCCCTCCCTAACATACAGCAGATAATGTTAGCTGGCTTAAACACAAATGCTGACAGCTAAACCGTGTAAAGTGTGACTGTATTTCACTGGAAAGGATTTAACACTGGGTCGTACAACAGTTTGCAGCTAAAGACACAGAGGAGACTAGCTGCAATTTGAGACAGCGTGGACACTGATCACACACTTCACTGGCTCTCCTTCTCCATAAACAACATTAAATCAAGGAGGGGTTAACTTTTCCTGCTACAGATTTCCAGCACAGGGGAAACACTTTGTTTTTTGGAGTTGATACTCGCTCCAAAGCTTATCAAGTCACTTTCATACTCGCTCTACCACGGTCTTCATGCACACACACATGCCGTCCCTGCTATTCTCTTAAAGAGATTGATGCACACAGCAACGCACAGTATAGTAGTATAAACTTCAGGCCACTTTCATAGGCTATGGTGAAAGCTCCACATGGAGCCTCTGCAGAAGCATAAATGCCGCTTTAGGCAGTGTCCTCATATAGGATCCTACTGACCTGAGGGTAGAAGCTCCTTCTGAGCCTCTCTGTGCTGGGCTGGTGTATCCGGTACCTTCTTCCTGACCTTAACAGGGAGAAAAGGCTGTTACCCAGGTGGTTTGGAATACAAAAAAGTTGCATACATCACTGTCCTGTTTCATCTTTGTTTTACACATATTCTTCTTGCTGTTCTTTTACTTGACTTTGTGCATGTCTTGTGTTTGATTGTGTGGTGTTTTTCTCGTTTGACTTTGTCGATCGCCTCTGTTGTTTGACTTTGCACATCAGTTCAGTTAAATCATTTGCATTCATAAATAACTTTATGCCAACTGAAAGAACATGCATTAAACAGTAGTGAGGACTTCAGACAGATGCAAAGTCAGTATGCTAAGAAAAAAAACCTAACACCTTTTGGCACAAACAGAACTTCATACAAATCTACAAAAGATATATTTCACCTTTTGTCCTAAATATGGAAAGGATGACTGTCATAGACAATAGGCTTCTAGTGTCAAAACATTTGACTTTATCTAACTATCTTGCAAATGAATTGCTTTCAGTGTGCTTACAGATTCACACATTCATTAATTTTGTGTTGCGGAAAGCAAGCCACATGTGTTTCAAAGCCTGATTCTTGCACTTGGACCATTAAAATTCTGCCCAGCTCTACGCTTTTCATCAAAAACAGGCACACTATTGTCTTGTAGCAAGGTGACTAAAGCACTGCAATAATTAGCATGAGAAACCACTCAAGTGGCATCGAGTGCTGATTCCATGCAGTATTGACCTACTACCTGTGCCAAACAAGCAAACTATAAAACAAAAACACAGAGGCCTATCTGCATGTGTTGAAGCATGCCTTTATAAACCCTGTGTGTATTGTCAATCTTGAAAACCTAACCTTTATATTTTAGCTTAGCTGTCATGTTTCCAGATTGTCAAATAAATAGAGGTTTCTGCATTATAACTTTTACATTAAATGTCCTTTCATTTTTACCAAACGAGTGGAACTAATGTAGCTGGCAAAAGTCTCTTCTTCTTCATAATCAAATTTGCTGCATTAAAATGAGATCTATGATCAAAGCCAGCATTTACAATCATTTGTGATTGGTTAACATGCCAAATGCATGCAACATAACATCCTATATACCAATGTGTGCCTAATTTATTGAATTCACACTTAAGCCCTGCATGAAACATTGCAGCTAGTTATTAGGCCCTAATTAGACTTGTTGCCAGAGTGCTACACAGATTTTTACGTTAGTGAAGTCTAAAATTCAGAAATCTCTCAACATGACAAAATCATTTACTTTGGAGATTTAGCTTTTAATATTACAACCAAAAGTTACTTGCCTTAACATAAGTGGTAGTGATCCCTCTAATATGAAGGTCTGACCAACTCATGCTATTGTTAGGTAATGCCAATGTGGTGGAAAAACATCATCTTTATGAAATCTTTCTGAAACACAAATCTGCATGTCAGATCGGGTGCAGATGTCTGTCGACCACACACACACACACACACACACACAAGCACACATGCATGCACGCACGCACCACCTCTCTAAAAACCTCTTCCTCTACAATTATGTACAAAGTCCAGGTGCAGCCCCAGCCTCCAAGACCTAAGCTCCAGGCAAGCCTCTCACATCACAGCAAGGCTGCCCCACATTTCTTTCACTTATCTGGGGTAGCTGAGCACAGATGGCCCCCTGAGAGAAGTGCAGATACCAGGTTGGCAGGGAGGCTTTGGGGAGGTCTGCTGGCCGCCAAAATAATTACCTGTCAAACAGGGGTGACAGTTTGTGGTGAGAAGCAGCATGAAATAAAGTAGTCTTCTTATTCCCACTCTCTAGCTCTATTTTAATTTACTGCACTCTTGTTCACCTATCTTCCCTCATTGCACTTCCTCTTGCTGCACTGGTCTCTCACATTTATCCAACATTTATTAACAGATGCCAATCATCTGCCCGGCTAGGCAGGCTTACACATGAAACACTTCAGCAACTACAGGCTAGAAGTATGATGAACAATACACAAAATAAAACACAGAATGGATAACTGCTTCAAGACTTGTGTGTATTATGAAACAAACCTCACACTTCCACTTCTTTCTTTGGAACAGAGTTAGACTTTATTTTGTATAAGTGTATAATGTAATGATGGATACTGGTTTTTAATGAGCCAGACTTCTGTCATATTTTGTGTGTGCATACAGTACATGCATGAACAACCTCACTATCAGGAGTAGCAGGGTAACTGCATCCAATCACTATGATAATAAAGAGATGACAATACAAGTCTAAAACTTAAAAGTTAACTTCCAAAACCAAAACTATGATGACATGTACTACAACTTCTGGTTATAAATAATGAAAATGTGAAAGACAGACGAATGGACGAATGAACTTAGTAGCCTAGCCTTTCGCAGCTTGGCCGGTTACTCTAAAGCAGCATCAGAAATTCAAGATGCTGTTCTCTGACGTAACCAGTTCTTCTTGGAATTCTTGGATTCACATAAAAAAGTGTATGTTAAAAAAAAAAAAAATTAAAGATATTAATGATTTGCACAAATGTAAGCTTTAATGCTGTGCAGTCCAAACCTCCTGATATCAAAATGCAAAATCCTACAATTCAAAAATTTAAGATTTTCTTTTGACAAAATATCCGAAATGGAAAGCAGCCTTCCTGAGCTTTCAGACCTGTCAAAGTCCTGCTGACGGATGGACTGGAAGATGAAGGCATGGAGCAGTGGCAGAGGACAAAGGCAAAGAACATTAATTTCAGTTTGCATGCACCTCTCACACAACATAGACACTACCTGTGATGCTTGGCTCCATGCCAGCATTCAAGGAGAAACAGCCAGGAAAAAAAGAATAAATAAATGTCTTTTCATCAGCCCATGTCACACTGCTCCTCAGGGCCGTCACATTAATCAGTAAACTTTCACTCAGCACCAAAACTTAATAAACATCACACAGCTCACCTCACCTCAGATGAAAATAATGTATTTCCTACAGAGCTGCGCAGGGATTAGGGCCTTCAATAGAAGAGTTGCATTCGGGAAGCCCTTAAAATGAAGTAAATTCTAATCAAACACCACATACAGTAAGTACCTAACATCCATTTTATTGTTGTTGTTGTTGTCATACTTTTGTATACTCTATATTCAGGGTTAGGGTTAGATTGTTTTAGTTGGATCCTGACAACTTGGTGTGGTAATGTTATAATTAAGACTTTTGGTGTGATTTAAAGTTGATTTGAGTTTAGATTTTTCACTTAGAGGTATATGTTAGTGTTAAAAGGATAAGGTTAGAGGAGGGGTTAGTGTATTTTTTTATTTTAAATTAGGGTTGAGGAGGCTAACACTAGTTGCTAACTAGCTTAACTTTATTTATTTATTTTTTTCTGAATACTGATATACAAACAAACAAGACATTTTTACAAATCCACTGTCCAAAAATAGAGCTTTTTCCTCGTGTCGCGCATATAACCAAAACCTAGGAGCTCATACATAACAAAATCAACATTAAAAATAAAATAGCTAACTAGCTTAACCCTTCTCCTCATTCGTAGTGACAAACCCACCAATATTTATCACCCAGTCTGCAGCTTTACCGTCTTTTAGCTTATTTGTTTCTTTTACAGCCTGCAACTTTACTTGTACTCAGGAGGTAAGCGGTCATCCATTAATTAAAAGGTTGGTGGTTTGATCCCTGGCCCTTCAGCATCTTCGATGTGTAGAGTACACATCGAAGATGCTGAACCCCAAATTGCTCAGGCACAGCCATGTGTGTGTGTGGTTGAGTGTGCGTGTGAATGGTTCTGAATGGTTCTCCCCTGCAGCCTCTGCCATTAGTGAATGAGTGTGTGTGTGAATGCTGGCTTGTGTATGTTATAAAGCCCGTTGAGTGGTAGCTAAGACTAGAAAAGTGCAATATAAATGTACTCCATTTACCACTGTTTACTAACATGGTCACTGTGACAAGTTTGTACTGCGGTTATATGCAGTATTTTGCATGTTTATATTTTGCAAGATTTCCTATGTACGTAACTGTATGTTGTCTCGCATGTTTATGCCTCGTCTTACCCAGGGGAGTGTTTCAAATGAGAAGTTGTTCTCAGTCGGCATACCTGCTAAAATAAAGGTTAAATTTACCCTCCTGTTGTCCTCGGGTCAAATCAGACCCAAATTTAGAGAAGTTTCTATATCAGAAATTTGGGCTTCTTTCAACTAAATTGTAAAACAATAGATGGTTCACTACAACGTACTTCACAACTTAAACAAATGATCAGTTCACTACTTTCTTTGAATTTGGGTGTTTTAGTCAATTTTATAGCATGTAAAGAAAAATTGATAATAGAACGTTGAAAAACGTAGCAAAAGAAGGTAAAAAACTTGGAAAAAGTGACAAAAACATTGGAAAAACTGGCAAAAACTTTGGAAAAAGTGACATAAAACTTGGACAAAAAGTGACAAGTACGCCAGGATAATATGTTGCAAATGTGGATATGCAAATGTGTTGTTTACAGCTTATTGGACTGCTCCAAATTGGCCAAGTAATGGCCATTAATCATTTTCAGGACGCTTTTATTTCATTTTTTAGATAACATTTCAGCATGGGATGAGAGAGGAACATCAAAATGCAGCAAAGGGCCACAGGTCAGAATAGAACACGCAACCGCTGCAGCAAAGACTGAGCCTCTGCACATGGGAAGCACACTTAACCAGATGAGCCCACGCGCCCCAGGATGTTTTTTTTATTTATAAAAACTATAAAATATCCAAAAACTGTGGTTTTTCAAAAACAAATATACAAACGCAGATCAAACCACATGCAGGTGGCAGGGTAGCCCTTGGGACCTCATGGGATCTAGCCTTGGGCCTCCCCAGCTTGCACACCCACACCACTTTTGGGATTCAGTGTAGTTTAACCATATTTAACAATGCTGCTGGTTTACTTTCTTTCCACCCAGAGCCAAATGTGACCGCCTTGTAATTGCTTCCATACTCCTCTTGCAATGTATAAGTGTAAATATGTTAGAATGGCAGGTTGCGCAGGCTCCTCCGCTAGAGAACACAGGCTCCTAAGGTAAACAGGATTTTTCTTTGAACCCCATGCACTCGCCGTGTGTCACACACATACTTTGAGAGGCTTGATGGATTTTACCCAGATCATAACTCCCTTTACTAAGAAATAAATAAATATGATTCAATTATGATGCAAGGCCCCTATAAATCTTCCAAGACACTTTGGTCTTGTGTCTTTTTTTTATCAGTTTGAAGGCATGTAGCTGCTCTCTCTCTGAGGCCCTCAACAACATTGGTTTGGCTGGAAATAGCCGTCTCCTATTTCCCAAAATTACCGCCCAGGGTGGATGTTGAAAGCCGTTTGAAAAATAGCACCTCTCATTTCTTTGTCTTTCCTGAAACAGGACACTTAAAGGGGAAATGTGGCATGGTTAAGTAGAGTAACTGCTTGTGAAATGTGTACACCTCAGTTAGGGCTAGAAACATTCGCTGCTAATAAAAAAGTAGTGACATTTTGTTATCATTGGACACCTTCGATTTCCTGTGCACCCTTATTCATTCCATTTAAAACCCTCCTACCTTCACCACTCTACTTTTCAGAAACCCAAGGTGTTTTATTGAGCGAATGTGTTATGTTAACTTCTTTTAGAAAGGTGACAAATCCAGCTCATGCTTGTAGGCCCCAAGGACACAAATAACTGCTTTTGAGAGAGGATGACAAAGGGTTGACTTCATTTCTACAAATTAATTTTTTTCTATGCTCTTACTGTTACACTCACAAAATGGAGTCCATTTATAGTCTATCTTGAAAAGTAGCCGGTTGGCTAACACTGCACTTTAAAAGATAAATCTGTAAAATAACAGAAAGGTTCTGGCTGCTCGTTACTCTGACTTTGTCCCGTAAATAAAAAACAGAAAGTATGTGTGTAGCTACAGTTAAAATACAGAACATTTTGTTAGGCATATATAGAATTTGTTCATAGAAAGCAGTTAAACTTCTAAAAATGTGAAAAGAAAATGCTAAAAAACAAAACAAAGAATATGTCGTAGAGAGTGTGACAACATGGACTTCTTTAATCGAACAACACCCACATTCTATGGAGATTTTCTTGCATATAATTTTTTAAATATAGAGAAATAAAACTGTTAATACACATATTTCTTAGAGTGTGGCACATTTACAGACATGTTGATTAATGTGTGTTGTCCACATATATAAAATAAATGTACCACTTCCTTAACAACCTAATTCCCCATATGACCTTTAAGTTATCCACCCGCAGCCTTAAGTAGCTGATTACTCCTGCTAATGACCTGGCTTGATATTTCACATGTAATTTGTCTTTTACAGGCATGTGAGAACATTCTCACCATCACATGTTCACGATACCCTCATGATGATTTGTATTTCGGTGATCCCAACTTTTGACCAAATTCCTTATAAAACAACGAATGAATTCATCCTCAGCTGTACTTTGGCTGTGAATCTTAGTCTTGCCTAACCCTAACCATGATCCTTCCCTAACCGTGAGCAAATTGTATTTTGCCATAACCACGATCTATCCTTAACCTGAACCATTACGTGGTTGCCACATCCAGATATTGCAGGAAATGGGATTAAAAGAAATGCAGTTATTGAACATAAGATAGGGTTTTACAGAATAATTTAATAAATTTAATTAATGTACTGTCCAGCAATAGGGTTGTTTTCAATTGACTGCTTTAGTTTCCTTTTTGATAGTCCAAAATCAGTCCCAGAGACTTTTTTTCACCACTTCACTGAAGATCATTCTGGCATAAACATTAAATAATCAGACAATTATTGAGTTTTAGGCACTATAAGTTCTAAATCAAAATACATTTATATTGGTGCAAAATATCAAGCACTGGTAAAGCTTCAAATCCATACATCTTAGTAGTATCCTTAAACATGCCAATCAAACAGTAATGGCAAGCTAGAGATGGCAGAGATCCCTTCAGCCCTGGCTCAAGCTCAGGTTTAGCGAGCCAACATCCTCTTACGCCCTGGCCAAAGAGAGAGGCGTGACGTGCACTCTGCACCAAGACCAGTCCAGTCTAGCACAGTCCAGCCCAAGGCCAGACGCACTGGGGAATTTCATCTGAATTCAATTTCACCTCTGGCCTCTGTCGCGGCAGCTTGAGCCAAGGCAACACAAAAGGCCAAGTTTCACATTCAACGTGAGAACCCCCTCATCTCCTGACCCCTATTACAATATGAATGGGCCAGAAAATGGAACTGGGAGCAAAGAGAGAGAGACACACAGGAGTGAGTGAGTCCAGGCAAAATGGCTCATTTTCAGAGCGTTTACCTTTCTCAGAGTAGGAATTTGTCTCTTCTCTTTATGTCGCTCTAGGAAAGACGTACATGTACAGATACCACCTAAAGAGGATACAACAGCTGGTCAATGTCTGGTAGCTTTCAAACCAGCATTCTGAGCAACACAAACTCCGACAGCTCACTCCAAGCATCACACGGCCCCTCACACGTGTTATACAAGACAGAAATATACAGTAAGTCTGAATATTTCTAAAATTGGTTATATTAAAAGGCTGAAAAAAATTTTTTTAGCTTCTACTCTGAGCAATGAAAATCTACATAATGCAATATTTTCTTTTAGTGTTTCAAACAGCTACTTTTTTCACATAGACGGCGCTCAGTTGGAAAAAAGGTGATGTCACACCTGTCCAATAATCAGGACTTGGGGGGTGGGGTATAGTACAGGTGTAAAGATGCATTAAGGTTTGGGTGGTGGTGGGGTTTAGGGCAGATGAGGCATTCTATGATTTTAAATGTGTATGCTGTTTTTAATGTATAGCACTCTGGGTTTACATGTAATAAAAAGGAAATAAATGAAATACAAATAAAATACAAATAAAATACAAATAAAATTGACTTTAATATAAACTGAAGTGAAATGAACATTAATTACGAGTTTTAAATGGCAATGCCAATGTCTTTTTTTTAAAACTACAAAAAATTGGGGAAGATATTAGGTAATCTTTAATTTGACCATGCCAGAAAAAACTAATAAAAAGAATCAGTACATAATAATATTGGCTGACTAGTGCCTTGGATACAATATATACAGTACATATTTAATGATTTTCAATAAAAGCCCAAGCTCTTAGCTTCATGTTGAAACCATTATAGTAAGAACTTTTCTCTGTCCTTGAGTGCGAGGCCACATGTGAAATGTGAGGGAACAGCACCATTTACTTTGTCAACACTCTTTGTTCTTTTCATATAGATACAGAGATGTTGAGTAAAACCATTTTAAGATTTACAAAATTATCCTTTAACTTCTCAACTGAAGGCTGAAATAACACTCCTTCATTGAGTGAGCATTATAAGACTGATGAGAGAACATATTTTCTTTTCAGCTCACAAATATCCCCCACAAAGCAGAAGAAAAAAAAAAAAAAAACTTTCGTAACTAGCCCAGAAAAAATTACGTTTTTTGTGAAATAATGACAGATTGTTGCCACACTTATGACATCACGTTTCTTTTTTTTTTGGGGGGGGTTAAAGGTCAGCTTTAGGTTTTGGTCAGCATTTCACTAACTTTAATTTGAAAAATGATTGTCCGAGTCCAAAAATGTTCATACACGTGTTGGCAAAACGGCAGTATTTAATATTCAAAATTAATATTCATAACTATGCATTTCCTGTGAAATCTAAAGCTATATTCAATCATGTTTCTTTCTTTTATAGGCTTGCAGACTGTACTGTATATCTGAAATTAATGCATCATTTCAAAGTAAGTAACACAGCAAAGTTACAATGTAAATTAAAAAATACTGCATGGAATTATATTTTTACGAAAATGTGAATGAAATCTGGTAGTTTGCCTCATGGTGTTGACCGCCTATAGGTCATACAGGAAACAAGACAGAGATTTGGAATAAAAGACATGTGAACATATAGCTTTGAATATATTCAGCAGTCAACATTGAAGGTAACTTCTTCTGCTGTGTTATTCCGTACGAGTCCTTTGGGCAGCACAGTGAGTGATAAGAGGCAGAGTGAGCGGCCAGACAGTGCCCTGCCTCTCCCCTACTCCTCCTCCTGCATCACAGCCCGTGGTCATTATCACCCTCCAGACTGCTTTTATCGTCTCTATAAATCTCTGCTGGCTCAGACACGGCGTAATGAGGAGACCTGCGAGACTGTCAACCTGTGACTCCCACCCCCCGCCGAGGCGAGAACGAAGGGGGTATGAAAAACGGTGGAGCGAGGCTGGGGAGAGAGAGACCGAGATGAAGAGAATTACAAAGAGAGAGGGCAGGAGTCGGTTAGCCGCACACCCAGCACCACCACCACCCACACCCACACACACTCTCACATACACCACACGGTTTCAGTGTGAGCAGGGAGTGTGGAAACGAAAGAGTCACGGTGGTCAGTTGGAGAATAATCATCTTTCATATAAAAGCTTTCAGCACTTAAAGAAACAATCTTTGACATTTTCAAATAGCTGTCCGTTTTATTTCTCCTCTCTATCACTGATGTAACCCGAGTCAACCCGTAGACATTTTATGAACGGTATTTACATTTGCTGCTCAGAGGCCTTTCCTGGCATGAAATCCACTTGAGTAAAGGAAACGACATTTCTGCTCCTGTTTACAAGAAACAGAACAAGAAGTGAGTATTTTAAATGAACAATGACAATCCTTCTGCAGCAATAATTTACAGCACCATCTTAATGGTTTTATATAGACTACAGGGGACGATGTTAAGACTACGCAATGCACATTACTGAGTCATCAATTAGTATGATCAGGCCTATCCAGTATGATGCTGGGATGTAGGGTAAGAGAGAGAGAGAGACACAGGAGTGAGTGTGTCCAGGCAAAATGGCTCAAAAACGGTTAAAATGTAAAATGTGACTGTATTTCACTGGAAAGGAACACCGGGTTGTAAAGTTACAACAGTCTGCAGCTGAAGACACAGAAGAGACTAGCTGCACTTTGAGACAGCATGGACACTGCCGGAGAAACAACAGAGTTGGGACTCAGTAGTATGTTTGATGTTGTTGTAAAATAGCCTTTTGCCGTCTAGTGTTTCTTCTTTTTGTTGTTTGACAGCAAAAGACTGGTGAGCAAAAGTTATTGCATTTTAAATACATCATTTCAATATGACCATATGGCCTTAGCAATAAACAAGCCGTTCTTTAATCTTTGATTTTTTTAAAATTATTATTTAAGATAAAATACTATTTCAGTTGCACTTTTGAAAAGAGGACACATCTGCTGTTTTGCACAGTTTTTATAAATAAAGAAATATTTTTTCAGTCATTTCATTCTCTTAAAAAATAATTGTGAGAAAATCGTATTGAATTATGAATTGAGAATCGGTACATCCCTACACCCCCCCCAAGAAAAAATTCCTCATCTGTCAAAATACCCAGTAAATTTTGTAATAAACTGTCCTTGTATACTTTGAACAGGTCTTTTTATAGGAACTGCATGTCCACAGCAGTTGGCTGGTACAACTACTGAGGGCAGTAACAAACAGCTCCATAGAGATAGACCAGTGCTGACCTCAGTGACAGAGTCTCTGTGTGTGTGTGTGTGTGTGTGTGTGTGTGTGTGTGTGTAAGAGAGGGGAGAAATAGAGAGATGGAAGTAGTGTGTAAACCAGCTAAACTCTACCTCTCCCCTCTGAGCGTCTTTTCTAATGTCAGATAGAACAACCCTGCGTCGCTGCTGACGCCCATGCAGCCGGTGAACCAAACACACTCTTTGACAGCTGATACGTAGTATGGACTTTGACCCGCGCTGAACCTCACAAAAACAGTGTCAGCTTGGCGCTTCCTCCGGTCTGATGCCCTCCCACACTGTCAGGAGCCGTCTCCAAACCGCCCACACTCGCTTATGTAAGGGGATAATCCTGTGCAGTCATTAAAATGATGCACGGCACTGGAGGTATAGAGGCACATAACTATTTGATGCATATGGCGAAATCAGTGCATTAATGTTTGATAATCCTAACACCTCTAAGCAGATTATATCTCCATACTGCACGTGATTTCTACCTTAACCCACTGCAACCTAGGCTGTCTATAAAATTCAGAAGAATATTTGCTAAACTGCAGCTCTGACACTTTAATGACCCCTGCCTCTTCAGACTCCCTGGCTCGTTCTCAGACATCTCAATCACCTTCCCCTCTGGTATTAAAAAAACCCACTCTTTTCACTTGAACACTTCCTGTGTGGCTCCTCCAACAGAAACAAAAAAGGCAGCCTCTCCATCATCCAGCAAACCATAAGCTTCCCTTTATCTTCCCTTCCTCATTAAACTCTGAATAACTCTGTGGAGAGGCAGAGAGGAGAGAGAAAAGTGATTGAATTCTGCTGGAAGAATAAAACGCCCCTTGAGGTTGCCATGTTGAATGTGTGCCATGTTGAACAGGCTGGATCCAGAGATCACCAAGACAACGCAGCAGTGAAGAATAGTCTATAGACAGAGCTCCAGGCCAGCTGACCCACTGTAGATAATGTACCATGGATGTCGTGTCATTGTGCCGAGAGGCTGGAGTCATGATGGTGACCCATCATGACCTCAGAGCGAGACAGGCAGGGGCGGATGAAGGAGCTCTGAAAGGAAGGTCAGAGGGAAATCGCAGCACCAGACTTGATATCTCAATTCAAAAGCTGCACTGGCAACCTGGTCACACTGAATGCAGCCCAATTATTTCAATAAACCAGCAATCCTGGGAAGGGGAAGACCAGAGAAAGGGGACACAAGAAGAGAAAAATGGGTTTGACATTCAGGCAGACGGGCTGAGGGAGGTAACAAGTTCACGGGCCTTTCAGAAAACATGGCGGCCTGCTGTGTGATGGATCATGGAGCCTTAGATAGGCCATCAGGGGTGGGACCCATGGAGGAACGCATGGGAACCCAGTCTCCCAGGAAGAAGGGAGTCATCCTGAGAGTTAAATAAATGAACTCCTGATGGATCTGATATAAGCAGCAACAACAGCTTTCTGAGTCGCCCCATATGGAGCAATACAATACTGCTGCTAAGAAAAGACAAGACTGATGCTTCTCTATGCACACCCCAAGGGTTGATTGATTCAGTACATTTGCATGTATTTGTTCTTAAATATATGGGGCAGAAAAAGAAAAAATGTCATGAATGATCCTTGCAAATGCAAACAAAAATGTAAAGATCTCATGCTAGCTACAGCTGACAGAACAGATCCTTTAGTTAAAAAGGGAGAAACCAGATTAGTGGAGGCAGAAAGGGGTACTCCAGCAATGTAGTATGTCTGTAGCACCTCCCTCCAACTTCTTTCAAGTAGAGGTCCAGATATTCTGACTTGTAGTCCCTAGCATGAGTCAAGTTTTAACAAAATGCTACATTTCAGATTATGTCAGTCAACCGAATATTTCCTTAAATGTTATGCCCTCATCTTTAAAACTTCATTCCACCCATTTGTAGCCCAATTTTCTGACAAAACTTTAACTTTAAAAGCTCCTCCACAGCCACAGAAGACACCAGACAAATGTTTTTAAAGGCTCAGTAGTTCTAACCATGAACAACTGTCCGTTAATGTGGAAAATCTGCTGGTTGAATAATTTGGGGGGGAAGTGTTATTTATTGCAGAAATCTAGTTGTGATGTGTTTGCTTCAATTAGTCAGAAACTAGATTAAAAAAATATTCTTAAGAAAAGGAAGTCGGAATTGTATTCTTTGAAAGTAATTTTAACAAAAAAAATGAATTATTGAATTGAATTAGCTTTGTTCAGCAGTTTGACCAAAGCTAATAAGTGCATCTTGGGTTGGGATCTACTTGTTTCAAGGCCAAGAATGAACTTCTACGCTTGAATCTAATGAATGGAATTTAAATATTGTCTCCATTGAACATTTTTGATCAAGATAGGAATTTTAAAAATATCCACTCTAGTAGTTAGTAGGCCTGCCTGATTAATCGTTATAAAATTGCGATCTCGATTCACCCTGTTCACGATTTAATTTCTAAATAACTTTGATTTAAAAAATAAATTACAAAATAAATAAAATATTTGCAAATGACTTTGATTCTCATTTAATTTTACGAGCCAACTGCATCACAAATGCTACGACTTTCATTTGTGAGTTTTAAACATAGAATGTATAAAATAGGTTTTAAAGCTCTCCCAAGTGCTGCATTGTTCTCCATTTTCTTCATTGAAGCCTCTGTGTTTACAGGCTTGTGGTGATGTGCAATGTGCTATAGGTGCCAAAAAAATGTGTTGTTTGGTACAGCCAATTAGTTTTGTTTTGTCATAGTCAAAAAAATCGTGGCAGAGAATCGTGATATCAATTCTAAGCAAAAAAAAATCGTGATTCATATTTTTCCTTGAATCGTGCAGGCTTAGTAGTTAATTATGTTATGTGTAGGTAATGTGTAGTGCACAAAATATTAAAATTACCGTTTCAGTAGAGAAACATTTATGAGTTCACTGTTCTTAAATCTCACCTAAAATCAAAGCTTTTCCCTTCAGAGAGGGTCTATAATGATGAAATGAAAGGTTTAACAGTAATACCAATCATTGATCATTTAAATGTTTCCATGTAGGCATGGGCTGGTTACCAGTTTCAAGGTATACCATGGTTTGAAAAAGTCACAATTTCAAAACCACTAACATTTTCTGGTATACCGTTGCTAAGGTATGAGCTGTGTTTTTTTTTGATTGGTCAAGGAGAGAAACTGCAGTATAGTAATCTGTCTCCCTGCCAGTGTGCAGAGTGTTTAAAAATGAAACACATTGTGTTCAATGGGGGGCGAAAATGTTGTTTTTGACCCAGACGTGTTCAAAAAAAACATTTTAAAGCTATAATTGCAATACCATGAAGCTGTGATATTTATGCTGACGGTTATCATCCCGTCACCGGCCCGTATACCGGCCCGTGCCTATTTCCATGTCCAGATTTTGTGAGCACAAGTACGTCCGAAACTGAGATATGGAGTGGAAACACCCACCAACCATTACAGGCATGAGAGTTGAGCAGAGAGGGCCAGCTACAGAATGTCTGGAATGCAAGAGATGACGACAACAGCCACTAATACTGTAAACATATGAAAGTACTGCTTATCACTCAGGAGAGTAATACTGACAAAACATGAAGTGATCCAACACCCCAAATTCAACAATACCTCTGAGGAATGACGGAAAAACTATTCCCATGGAGTATTACTAGTCAGCCACCATACTGATTGAAAATAGTCACAGCGTATATTGTACATTAAAGTATGTCTAAAGTAAACTGAATTAAGGTTATCAATTATTGGTCTTTTTTCATCATTAGTTCCAGCACCTTAAATGCAAGATTTGATGCATTTCTTTGTCTTATCTGACAAAGATGTGGTTTTCGATCTTGGGCTCTGGGAAATTACAATTGGACATTTAAAAGAATAAAACAATTAATTAATTGAGAAACAAATCAGGAGGAGCATTTAATAAAAAAATTTAAATATACAAAAGGTTAAATAGTAAAGCTATGACACAAAAAATTTGATTACTGCCGTAATGTAATAAAACTAATACTCATAATTATTACAGTAAATCACTTTTACCTGAGTTGCACAATACAAAAGTCACTCCTAGTAGTGCCCCGCTTCCCCAGCCTACGAATAATAAACCTGTCAACAACAGTCTCCTGGGAGGCCACTGCTGACATTTCGTTGTCAGTGGCAAGGCATGCTGGGATCGCTAATGGGACAGGCCCTCAGGCGTGCCTCGGACAGAGGACAGCCCCAGACAGGTGAGCTGTCGGACAGCTCCCATATGAAATTGATAGTCATTGATAATAACCTCTCAGCCTTTGTTGACTTAAAATCACTGATCTCTGCTGTAAGAAACACTGACTTCATGTTATTACTGCATAATTGCAAATCCACTCTGATTATATCCAGTAATTATTTTTTTTCTATTTAAGGTAAGGCCTAGGCACCATTAATTACATGGAATAAATGTAATAACGAAACATTGTTAATAACTCTGTGATATGAAATTTTTGGGTTCTCAGCCAAATGCATGTTTGAAACTAAATATATAAAAAAAATATATAAAAAAGGTAGAAACTGAGCAGCCATACCTAACACGCAGACAATTGAAAACACGTCCCCCCCCCCCCGACTCTCATCATATTACTAAGCAGAGCACTTCATTCAATCTGTTGCCTCTTTGTGAGCATGTACAGATCCCCAGAAAGAAGTTCTGTCACAAATGCATTAAAAAGTCTCAAAACTTTAAGTTATTCTTACTGCAACTGTGATCATGTCTTTGTACCGCCGCTGCAATGTCCCCCCCCCCCCTCTCCCCACGTGAGTGAGAGAGTGCACCCAGCCTACGGTGCGTCTGTGATTTCTCCCCTTATCATAACCACGTGGCCGCATCCAGCGAGTTTGTCCTCCTTCAACACGTGTATGCATGTGAACATCTGAGCTGATCAACTACATAGTTCCCACATCTAGCGCTGAAAGGAGCAGCTAGAGTTTCAGTACTTTTACTCGGCTGTGTGTGACACCGGTTGGATGGTGCTGAGAGGAGACGATGCGCAGTCTGTCAATCAGTCTGTCAGTCAGTCTTGTAACACAATCCCTCCCCACTACACCCACTCTTTTCTAAATTCAGAGTACAAGCAGATGTAAAAGCACTGTATGTGCAATGTACATTCAATAGACAGGAGTTTGGAAGCAGAAAAAAAAGCATTTAGAGGAAAGGGTGAGCAGTTGTTTGGTCTTTCCTGGGCACTGACCTGGACAGCATAGCAAACTCCGGTCTGCCTCTCTCCTTGCTTCTCTTCTCAGATTTCACACTCCAGCTTCTTGCTGACTTCCTTTTGAAGTTGGTCCCTCCGCTATTTCTGAGGTGAAAGTCGTTGGCAGAGGAGGCAATGAGGGAGTGGGATGAGGGGTGAAGTCTCTCTCTTTCTTTTCCTCTTCTTCTTATTTGCTTTACTTCCCCCTTGTTCTAGTTTGCACAAGATTAAATCTGCACCTCCTCTTGCTCTTCCAGAGCAAAAAAAATCTCTCCACACTCACTACTGGGAGAGGAGTAGGAATTAACATTGTGAGAGCGAGAAGAAGAGAGAGAGTGAGAGCCAGAGAGAGAGAGTGAGAGGCAGAGAGAGAGTGAGAGGCAGAGAGAGAGAGAGAGAGAGAGAGAGAGCAACAAAAGTCTGTTCAGTCACCTCGTCTCCCTCCTGTTCAAATTTAGAGGCTGGATTTCAGGCTGCAAGGCTAACTCAACTGGGCATGCCCATAACCGAGAGGCACACTTTGTAATGAACACTCACTTCCTCTCTTGTGCTTGCCTTCCCCCTCCTCCCTCACAGCTCTTTCTCCCCTCCCTCTCTTCTCTCTATAGTTTTCAGTTCAGCAGGGATCAGGAATGCTGCTCAGACCAAAGTCCACGGAGCAAGCCCCACTTTGTACAAAAAAAACAAATTTACACTTTAAACTCAACAGACTGAAAAAGACAGAAAAACAAGACAGATATTCCATTTTGAAAATAGGAAAAACATTCTCTGCTGTCCAAATTAACTATATTGTTGGCTTCAGTCCATGTAAATCAATCGCACATTAGATGTTTGTCTTGACGTCAGTGATGTAATACCTAACCCAAAACTAATGGACATGTCACTCAAAATGGAAAGACAACCACACACAGTCAATTGTGATAATGAAATGTCCTCATGTGAACAATTTTGTGCATCTCTTCTGCTTGAGTGAGATAAAAAAAAAATTATGTGGACCTATATGGCATCCTATTTAAAGTCTGCCTAGGCTGGGCTCTGTTGTGACTTATTACTGGTCCCGACAATACACACAGTGATGTTGCTTATAACTCAAGCAGATTCTTCCAACAGGCACGTTAGGTATGTGGAATTTGCTGTTTTGAAGCAGGAGAACAGTATTGTTTTTTCTAGTCTTTGTACAGCGAGACAGAGTGACGTATTTCTTTAGCAAGTGAGCCTTGTACCAGGCTCCTCAGGCTGACCCAGATTCTCCCCCGGCAAACTATCAGGACACTATGTATTAAAATGAGGCTATGGAATGAGGACAGCGAGTTCAGAGAGCGACAGACAGACAGAGATATATATATATAGAGAGAGAGAGAGAAAAAGAGAGAGAGAGAGAGAGAGTTCCCCCGGCATCTGTATTGTGCAACTCAGGCAAACAGCTTATAATAACTTCCATCTAAAGTGACAAGGGACAAATCCAAAAAAATGCTTTGAAATAACATAACGTCTTCCGATTCAGGGCTTGAGGGAAGATATTTCAACATAGTCACAAACATAATTCTGTAGTATGAGCTGCTGCTTAGACCTGGATCCTCTGCTGAGGCAACAATGTAATCCGCTAGACATCTTGAGCACAGGTAATCCATCTGGACCATCTGAAGGGTGGCGATAGGGGCCAGGTGGAGGAGGAGGAGGTCCAGGCGGCTGCAGGGTTCAACCCGAGAGGTCAGAGGTCATGGGAAACAGCGGGTCAATCCAAAGATGAGAGGTCAATGCCACGGCTGGATGAGCTAAAGCCGCATGTGTCTGGGTCGAAGGTGGTTGATAAGAGTGATGGGGAGCGGAGGCGAAAGTGTAAAGAGATCAAAATTAAAAGCTACAAAGCCAAAAGCCAAACAAAAGGAAGAGAGGGGCCAGTCAAGCCTGAGGGAGTCACAGTCGCGCTTCGTGCACAGAAATATTGTCAGTGTTGATTTAACTGTGGGAGTATAAACATGGAAGAAATGCCAGGTCCACAAAATTTACTACGCACGTCATAACCTCCTCCTCCTCCTCTGATCTCTCTCTAGAATTTTGTTTCTTTTGTTTGTCTTTGTAGTGGTAAAACCATGAATCCTGCACACGGGGATAAGGGCACACGCTTTTGGACTTCAAAGGCATTCATGGCATTACCCCGAGGTTGTGCAGAGAAAGAGTAACGGAGGTAGTTAGGAATGACACTTCAAGACACTGTTAGACAATCCCACAAGCACTTAGTTTGGAGTGTACTGAGGCCTTTATACTTTTGCAAAAATACATGTCAATGTCTTTGTGGATCTATGGTACATATGGGGTGTTATGGGTGACCACAAGTCACAGAGAATAGAAAAAGACACTGACGCAAAGACTTCCCAAATCTTATCATGTTGCGTGTTCCCTGCACTTAAAACAAGCGCAGTGATTAATCTTCAAAAGGGATACATTAGCTTCATAGCCAATATTTGAACAAGTATGCACTAGTCTCTCCAACCATGCACAAGGTTTTTATGGGTTTACTTGGTTTCAAGTAACCTTGAGAAACTTGCCCCAGGACCCCAGTCATGCCAGGTCACAACTATATTCAGTCTAATCCAGTTGGGAGGGGTATTGTGTCTTGCATCTTGGTGTCAATATTATCTCAAATCCTAGCGGACCATAACAGCATGCTAATTATTGAGAAAATATGCATTCCAGCTCTTTTTGACCATGAATGCTTGTTAATTGGTGGCACATCCTGCTGCTGCCAGCGATGCTGTTTATTTTGTAACAGGCATGATGGTATCGAGGATGGTATTTTGTTTTTGAAAATGAATTGATACATCTTGAATTTGAGTGGGTTTTGCATACATCCTTTTCAAATTTGCGTTATCGGGACCTTTAGTTCCAGCCTTCACACAGCCACGAACAGCCAACCAGCTCTATGAGTGCTGACTACAGCTACAAAGAATAGCTCAACCATTTTAAGAAAATGTGTTGCTTGTCAAATGTTTGCTGATAAGACAGCAACTGTATGTGATGTCGGCTCTGCAGTTTCCAATCAGGAACAAAACAGACAAATTAGCCTTGGCTGTGTCAGAACCATCTGAGCCTACGTCTGCAGACCACACTGGCCGGCTCCTCTTAGCTCAATACTGACTCATTAGCCCTCTCACCCTGGGTCTCCGAGGACCTGTGACCCCGGCTTTTTGTCTGGCTCGGTCCTATTTTGACGAAAAGCCCCAGCCATGAACAAAGCCCTGTCATTAACTGTGGCTCAGCTGCCCCCTCGGCCACAACCTGAAGCCCCGAAGCCTGTCTGGGATGAAATGAAGTGGGTCAGACAAACCACACACCGTTCATCAACTTTGACCCCCCTGACAACCACCAGCCCGTCACGCCCGCCATTGGAAGAGGGCAGGGAGTGGCTAGCTGTTTACAGGCTATAAAGGAACAGTGTCCATCAACCTGCTCCTGTGCAAACACAGATGTGTGAGATATATTGGTGCAGCAAGCCAACCCCTAAGTGCACAGTGAAGGGGGGTTGGAAAGCAATAATGGTAGCAAGACAGTTGTTTGTTTTCCGTTCACACAGTCAATAAACCAATAACAAGTAGCTAAAGAACACACAGACATGTTGAACTTGCTAAGCAGTGCGGTGCCTGTAGTATGCAACAGACTGTACAGAAGACAGAAGTATGATGCTGCCTCTTACTGATCCTGTTGTGCGGGTGAAAAATAATTGTAATGTAATGTAATGTAATAATTAATTACAAATACAATTTTGCAAATTAGCTCAATATGATGTAATTTATAATGAAATGAAAACATAAAGGAATTAAAAATCAATTTAAATATTTTACTATTATAATAACAGTGCTACTAAACCCAGCATCAATCATCACATCATAATTTCTGATATTGTTTGATATTTTCGACCAGTAATTAATAGAAATTATCTTTGTCTTGCATGTTTCCCAGGAAGCTCCTCAATTTGTAACAGGACAGTTTCTACAGTACAAATACACATAGTACAATACATAAATACAGTATGTCTTCAAGCCCTTTGGATCATTTTTTTAGGAAAGCAGGATATCCATTTAAACTCGGGCTGAACGATTAATCGCATTTGCAATAATATCGCAATATGTTAAAACGCGATTTCCTAATCGCAAAAAAGCGATTTTGTCGCGTGGACTCGCGAGAGCAAATCAGACTGCACTCAGCAGAGAAAGCATCGATTTGGCACGCTAACGCTACACCGTAGGCCTACCCTGAGCAGATTTCGGTCATTCAAACAACTCTGAGTTGTAGTTTATTATATAAAATACATTATAAAACTTTATTACTGTTTTAATAAAATGAAGAATTTTATTCGGGCTTGAGTCCATAAATGCAGTTAATGGATACAAGCACGGAGAACTGAAGGCTCGGTTAGCAAAGATTAGCTCTCATTAGTGGTTAGCTTCGGTTAGCTAGCTAGCTAGCTCCGTTATAAAGATTTGGAGCGGTACAGTCAATAATAACTAAATAATCTAAATACTATGTGGTAAATAAGTGTGGTAAAGCCACATATTTGATTTTGTACTTGGGCAATCTACACTTTAGTTTGTGTGATTTGTTTCTGACTTTCATATGAATGTTTCTGGGATTGAAGTACTTAAATAAAAGATGTCAAATTCATGCATCACCTAATTTCACCATCACATACAGGCCTTGCCCCTAGAAAGAACAGTTTGTTGGATCTATCTAATCTTGCATTGTTCATACTATACAATGATTTATTGCTGGTCTTTGTTGAATAATACAGACGACAAAGAGCTTAAAAAATAATTGCAATCACAATATTGGTGAAAAAAAAATCGCAACTAGATTATTTTCCAAAATTGTTCAGCCCTAATTTAAACCTCAGGCACCGCACCCATTGACATAAAATATACTGTTAAATGTATTTGAAGTGATTGGACTGTTCCTTAAACGAAATCAATTAACTTAGGAATATGATAAGAACCAAATAATTTTCATCTTTTACACAAGAGCAGTTACACTGTCCAATTTGGACTAATTGTGAGCGGACACAACATTAGAGACTCTGAAACCTGTTCACCCATTGATAAAACAGTTAATTGATTTTGCAAAAGTATTGATCTATTCTTGCCAGGCGTTGATGGACATGGTTATAGGCCATCATATTGAAAAAACGCTTGAAGCATCATTAGCAACAAATGTCTGAACACGTTCTTTTTTTCACCTCAACACCTCTTCACAAATTCTTATAGGTGTAACAAGACATGTGGTATCTCAGTAGAGGCAGTGCACAGACAGACTACAGTGAATGACAGCAATGACTTTGGTCAAACCATTGGAGATAAAGCATGTTTGGGTTTTAAAACAAGATTAAAAAAGCAGACGTTGAGAACTACTGAGACCAGAAGGTGAGACATGGTACTCAAGATGTTTCTCTTGTGCTTTCCAGTGGCTGTTTAACAGACTGAACGCGTAGTGTAAACCCTCACATGGAGCTCTAGCACCACCCTTTGGACTAAACTCAAACTGCAACCAGGCTATCAAGATAACCACTTTCAAAATCCTTCATGTAGGAGTCTGTGTGTGGTAGAAATAGAGTTTTTTTCCCCCAACTCCATACAACATAGCAACTCCAAGCAGGTTTAAGTATAGAGTGTTTTAATAGCGGAAACGTGTTTGAGTGCAGTTAATGTAGACTATTCTCCCACAATGCAAAACGAAATGTGTCGAGATGCTTACATAAAGAAAAAAAAAAGATAACAAAAATTGCAGATGGTGGTGAAAAAGACAAGACTGTAATGTGATTTTAGCTAGTGTACATGTATTTATATTAGAATTTCATGTAATTAGGCTGCCTATCATTGTTTTTAAGGAGGACTATTGGAACATCTGGCCAGGGAAAGCAAATGAAAACAAGCCTTTTGGCTAATTCTGGCATATTTACAGAAATATTTATTAATATGCACTGTACCTAACAAATTTATATATTTTTTTAAACAGCTCGGGGAAGATTGCTTGATTAAAACAAAAAATTACATGTATTAAATGTTGGGGAAAACATTTTGTGAAGTTTGAGTGAAGTTTGATTCCTGTACATCAGTGGATGTATTGCATTCATTTACTGTAAGTTGAATAGAAAACATTAAAGTGCATTGATTATTTGGTCATCAATGCAAATCGAGTATTCTGTGACTTATAGCATATTGTAAATACTGTATACAATCAGTATGTAGTTTGGAATTGGGAAAGCAGGAAAAGGCAAGTATATTTGTATAGCCCTTCAATAACGAGGCAATTTAAAGTGCTTTACATTAGACACTATCAAGGACAATATATAAAATAAACACAAGAAGATATAATAAAAATATACACACACAAATAGGACTAAAAGGGTCAAACAAAATAAAATATAAAAAGGAAGCTAAAGCAGAATAATAAATGTGCATATGAATATATAGTCCCAAACTGTATCAAGTGCAAATTAGAAATGTTTTAAAATAACTGATAGACTTCAAGTTTTCTGTGAGTTTGTTCTGGATATGTGGTGCATACAACCTGAATGCTGCTTCTGTTTAGCTTTCACACGTATAACTAATAACATTAACGATGGCTCAGTTCCATTTAGAGTCCTAGTAAGCCATTCCCGTGAGCCAGCATTAGAGGTGTTAAAGGAGCACGCCAACTTATTAGGACTTTAGCTTATTCACCATATCTCTCAGAGTTAGATACATCCATCCATACCCTTCTCATCTCTGTGCGTGTTCTAACTGTCTGGCTTACCACAGATGCTGGAGGTAACTGGCTCCAACTGGCCTACTGCTCCCAATAAGTGTCAAAATAACGCCATCATGTTCCTATAAACATGTTGGAATTTGTATAGTCACAGTGACAGACATAGCCATCTTCTAACCATATACAAACTGGGAACTATATTCTTAGAAGCCAAAGCACTGCAACTTCTGCTACTTGGGCGGAGTGATTTGCTAGCAGCACACCCGTGGTGAGGAGCAGAGAGTGACAACGGTGTTTTTCAGGTGTTGCGCTAATCACTCCGCCCAGGTAGCAGTGCTCTAGCATTTCTACATGAAAAATGACTCAAGCAATTTATTAGTTATCACAATAGTGCATAATGAATTTTCTTTGGATCAACTAACTGATTTATTTTAGCAGCTCTGCTTGAGTAGCTATTATCAATAAAATAGGTTGTTTAATATTTATATAAACTGGCCTTGGAGAACCAATGCACTTTTATTAGCTTCCAGACAATCTAAATGGCCTGTTACTGCTTCTTATCATGACCTGCACATTGTTCTACAATATTCTAATCATAAATACACTCTTACAGTTTTTGTGGATTTATTTGTCAGAGCGGTCATGACCTACCTGCTCAACTTGGGCCGTTTCCATGCAGTTTAGCGGGAGTTCCTCTGGTTAGACCATCACAGCAGCTCTGAGCAGCATCACCACATCAGCTCCACTTTTATAGTCTGGATCCTGCAGCAAATTGGAGGCATAGATTTCCAAGACAAAACCTGCCTCTCGATTGATCCGACCTTGAAAAAAAAATAAATACATCGATGAAGAGTGATTCACATCCAAACAGCCAACATCAATCGGTGCGCTATTAAGAGACAATCCTGTCATTATGCAGAGAAAGTTATCAATCCGGTGTTTTTGACTCACACCGCAGTCAATAACATGAACAAGAAGCCTAGACCTGGACTTACTTCATGTTTGGCTTGAGGATTAAATTTCAACAGCTGATTGCTATGGACATATTTCTGAAAACAATAATGCAGTCAAAGAACTTTTGATAATTAGACTATTTACCTGTGGCCCAGACTATTGCACCATCCACAAGGTAATATTGGGTCCAGTGCTTTATTGTTGGGAGCCTCCACCTTTATTGGGAAAAAGGCCATGGTAAGTTTTTCAAACGTCTTGAAGACTATTGAGCTGCCAGGCGCAGAGTCGACTGTTTGAAAGTTATAGCTGCTTTCACACAGTGAAAAGGAAGGAGCGGCATGGCTGTCCCCAGGGGCCCCGTCACCGATAATTAGCGATCAATCACAAATTAGTTTAAAAGCTCGAAAAGAACACAGAGAGCACTATTAGATTGCAAAGATTCACTGCTCTCCAATAATTGCTTTGGATTTTTCACAAGGAACCAAGGTCCCGTTTTATCGTGTGTTATCAGTCCCATTAGGAGGGTACCACCATGAGCAAAATTCACTTTTGAATGTTAACTTACCTATTCAATTTATGGATCATATTATTAAACATTAGATTTATTTTTCAATGAGCTTTATAGCTATAACGTGTATATGCTGGTCCAACAGATTCAGAATTCTCACAGGATGACTAGAAGACTCAAGGTAAATCTTTTTAGAGGCCTCCTTTAAGGTCAATAACGACTGCATGGGCATCAACCCAACATTTACCACACTGCAGTTGTGTGTGTGTCTAAGGGACACACAGACAGCATACAGTATAAACAGTCTCCTTTCATGCAAATGTTGTTGTTGTTTTTTTTAAATTACCACCTATGTTTTCCTTTACATAAATTAAAACATTTTCACAATAAATTGGTGCAGAACAACTCACCAGAAAGAATGCAGGAAATGAAGGGTTTAATGCTCAAACATTTTCAGTGGGAGGATCCCCCAGACCCCCCCACCCCCCAATGTTGAAATGAAAACCTTCCACATCGTAGGCCAGCTGTGATTTCAACCGGCAACCTTTGGGCTTCTAGTCTGTCTGTCTGGAAAGAGGTCAATATATCAACAAAAACTCCCGTTTGGAAGACTGATTCGTTTGATAGAGTTAATTCCCGTTTTGACGGGTGGATCCCCGAACTTAACGAATGCAATACTTTCATTCTGAAAGTGGTTATTCCTCTAACACAGAGAAGTGTTGATAACACAGAACATGCCAGGGTCTAGTCTAATGTATTGTAGTGGCTACACTGTACTGTATATTGGCCAGAATCTGCTTTGGGGGAGGGGGGCCATATCATAGTGGGGGGTCTGGGATTCCTTCCGCAGGGAAGTTTCCAGCGTCAAAGACTTCATTTCCTGAATTTTGATACACTTTTATGCAGCAATTCATGGCTAAAATATCTTTATTTAGCTTATGCAAAGACAAAACGACACAGATGACAATTTAAAATATGTCAAAAATATAATGGAAAGTATGTTGTTTTTAAGTGGGTTTATTGAAATCCTGGAGCTGTCTCAGTGAATATACTGAGTATACCTGTGTATCACGTAGACTAACACGCAAGCAAACAGGCGGTAGCAGTTTCATAATGAAAGTAACTTCCTCATATTGGAAAGTACAGTATTACTTAATTAATGGTTGTTTTTATGTTTTACATAAACACTTGTTTCACAAGGATGTGATACGCTACTATATTAGAGAAGTTTCTGACCAGGAGTCCTCCCAACAGGACCAGGAGCTACTCGAATAGGAAGGATCCTCAACAGCAGCTGGAAAAGGTTTGAAACATTTTTGTGACCCATTTTGTTTTTTTCTATTTAAAATAATATATAAATAAAGAATTCTCATTTTGGTGAAGTTTTATAGCATTTTGGTGTTGTACAAATGTCACAAATATAAGTTAAATATATTAAGTTATATATTAATATATTATATTAAATTAAGAACGATTTGCCCATACTTTACATTATACCTTGACCTCATTCAAGTATTTACATTACATTTCATTTAGCTGACGCTTTTATCCAAAGCGTCTTACAATTGCTATATATGTCAGAAGTCACACACATCTGGAGCAACTAGGGGTTAAATGTCTTGCTCAGGGACACATTGGTTGATGTATCGCAGTGGGAATCTAACCCAGGTCTCCCACACCAAAGGCATGTGTCAAATCCACTGTGCAATCATTACACTTCATCCCCTGCATGCATATGATTATTTATGGAGCCACTGTCAATAACGGCAGCAACTCACAATGTGTCTTCATACCCAGCAGCAGAAATGGAAGTGGTGCTGGTTTCTGGAATCTCAGATGCAGGCAAGCTTCAATTTTAGTCTTTCAATGGTATTACTGAATGCTAAAAATCCTGGCCAAATAAAAGGAGTGTAATAGCTTTCCTTTTCTGTTTTTCAGTGGATGCTCATGTCCCCTTCAGTGTCCTGGTGACAAACTCAGTAACGCCGAATGATCCGAAGACATACAGCACTTATGTGCTTGAGAGAGGAATCTTACTGGGTGGATTGAAGAGATTGCAGGACTGTGACAAAGACTTTACGTGAGATCATCAACTAATTCTTCTCTTTAAAGGTTTAACATGTAACATTTTCTTGTAAAAGTGTCTAAAAATGACTTAACATGTGCTATATATCTTGTTGAGTTGTGTTCTTCACCCCAAATGTTTCCAACAATATTCAGAGAAATAAGTTTTTTGTAACAGTGTGTTACATTTAGTCACCTGTCAATGGCGTCATACAACCTTTGACCCCTCTAGCTGCTCTAACTTCCAGGAAAACACAGGAAACACCAGATGATATATCAGAGAATGATAATTAATCATACAATGTCTCAAAATTATACTTAGTAACGGTATGTTCTTTTGCTAATACAAAACAATAATGTTAAGGTCTAATTAATTTTGAGCAGCCTCAGATCAGCAGGTGGTGTTTTCTGTGTGTGTGTGTGTGTGTGTGTGTGTGTGTGTGTGTGTGTTTCTTCACTATTTTGTTTTGCCTGCTGTTTTTTTTTCATGAAGCACCTTGTAATTAGTGTTGAAAATTGCTATGGAGATATATTTGAATGACTTAGTATGAGAAGGAAACAACGCTATTCTGGTAATAATAGCCCAAATCTTCGACAGACCATCTTCTGTTTGGTCCTGCAGGTTCACCTACACACAGGATCCAAACTATGGCCCTTTCTACAGAGTGTGAACGGTTTGGCTGGAGATCCAAAGAAACATACCTACTGGGAGCTCCTGGGCAAGAAACCCGGTGGCATACCCGTCAGACTTGATGTTGGTAAGTCAACCAAGATAGTAGTCAATGTGTCTGTCATCTTCCATTTTATACATAGTCAAAAATCTTGCTTGTGCTTCTTGCTCTAGCTGTAAATCAACTCATACTATTTTAATACTGTGTGGATGTTGTTTGCAGGCATTGGATGTTACATCCCCAGTGCAAACGAGGAAATTATCCTGAACTACAACAAGTACAACAAGTGAAAATCAAGATAACCAAAATGGGACCAGATTCAAGTGTATCATTATATATTTCATAATTATTACTAAAAAAAGATGCCTTGGTGTTTGTTGTTTGAAAGAATCAACTGATGAGAAATTGTTTTTCAAGTTCTAATATTGCTAATCTTTTAAAACACAAAGACATAAATGCAAGACAGAATTTCTTTTAGAAAATGCACTTTGTAACCTAGTTTTTTATCACAGATATTTGTTAGAGGCAGTACTCCAGAGTCCGAGTAAGATAAGCAAACGTTAGGGTAATTGAGCTAAAGGGACTGTTATTGTAAGGAACTGTACTTCCAATAGAAATTATGTTGGTGACAATCTGTACAGTGCATGTAATTAAAATGAAAAAATAAATGAAAGGTTTTGATTGATGAAAGAACTGATTCTGCTTTGCCACCAAATATTAATGTTTTTTCTTGAGATTATATTAACTTGTCAGCTGCCTGTTGAAGTTGAAAACATCACTGATGAGATCTGCGAGACTCAACCAAAACTGTAAAGGTCTGGGCCATAAAACCCAAACAATGAGTTTAAAGATGCTAAATCGCTGCATATACTGTAGCGTTGAGGGGAACTGCAGAGTCAAGTTAGTTCTCTGTGTCACTACGTGCGTCACCTTTCACCTTACACATACTGTGGTCATTCATCCATTGTTTATATTACAAGTATTGATTCTTGTAACTTCAAAATATGAAGACTATATAAAAAAGGATACCATTTCCACACTATTCATCTGGTGTAAATTAAAACACCAACAATCAATGTACTGGAGTATCAAGCCAGCATAACCATCCATCAGGGTTCTAAAACTTCATGACTGTGCAGTATAAACCAATTATGTTGAGTTTGAGCTACTGCAGGATAACTAGTTTACCCAGAAAATCTAGTATGCAGATAGTTGAAGAGCCAAGGGCTTCATTTGCTTTCTTTTCTTTGGCCGTACCCCTGCATCAGAATAGGTTGTATAATGTATAATTGGTTCTTTGGTTCTATGCTGCCTACTGAGATGTATCTCGGATTATTTCTGCCTCCAAAGCAAGGCTACAGCCATTCTTTTTTTTTTGAAACTATCTGTTTTGCTTTTAATTTAAAAAAATGTTGGACTTCTCCACAACCATTTGCATCATTGTAGAGAATTGTATCCCAGAACTAGTCTTCTTCATTTCCACTGTGGGGGACTGCATGGCTTTCAAAACTGCAGAAACAACTTGTTGCAACAACAATGTTGCTGACAGGCATGTCAGCTATGTTTACTGCTGGGAGCTAAAATCACCAACAGACTATATATAGAAAAGTATGTATTAACATACAATTCACTTGGTTGCAACTTTGTTGTAATTTAGTTATTAAGTTATAGATAGTCTCTACATAATAATAAGAGACTAAAACGCAGGCTGATAATCAATAAACCTGAAGTTCTTCATACAGCATGACTCTGAGACAATCAGGTCTTTAAACCTTGCCAATTGATTTGATTTATATTAAAAAAAAAATAGTATTACTTAAACCCATTGGTTAGCCGATATGCTGACATTGCCTGAAGGAGGGTCTGACCAGCCTTTGTCTTATCAGAGAAATGCATAACAGGCTCCACAGTGTTCTTAAAGCAACTATGAAGACCTTTTAAATGTTTCGTAAACTGTTCAATTTTCCATCTGATAATCAAAAATGACCAGTAACAGCAAACAAGACTAACAGTAAAAAGAAAGCTTTTTTCATATAGTTTTTATTAATGCCTTTGCAGAGGTCCGATTTTTCCCAGAAAGCGACAAAATTATTTTCATCTCTCATTTTACCCGGTAACGCTAACTCTGTAAAACAGTGGGTAATACAGCACCAGCCGGGACACTGAAAAGATCTTTACAACAGCAGGTGTGGTAAAAACACAACCGCTTTTGTCCAAAGGTGCCGCGAGAATCAACACAAACTGAAAGTTCCTCATAGCCACTTTAATGTTCACTTTAAAGGTGATTGGAGTACATTGTTAACCTGTTGAAAACAGAGGATAGAAAAACTGAATTTCAAGTAATTTATTGTTGGAATAAAGTTATAAATTTGTGATATTGCACTAATAAACATTTCAGCAGTGATTCGCCTTACCTGACCTTACCTGACTGGTGGCATTGTTGTCATTTTGTATTGACAAGGAAGCAAGTGGCAAAATATTTCTAATTTATGAGCGGAACACGTCCTGGTTTACTGGTAAAAGTGAGTGTATATAGGCATGCTCTGACGTTAGTTGTAAAACTTAAATAAACTGAGCCTTTGTTTAGTTTTAGTTGGCATTTCCCAGCCATTGTGTAGAGTTGGCATCCTCAGAAGCAACAAACAGTTTCAATTTGGACAGCTGATCCTTGAGTGATTGTCATTGCGTCAATGGTTGTGGCAGTACTGAGGTGTGCTTGTCAAATTGCTGGTATTGGGCACTTTTTAAAATGTAATTTAGAAGTTTAATGTGTTTGTGCACATTTCTTTGTGTGTGTGTGTGTGTGTGTGTGTGAAGAGGTGAAGGTTGTTAGGCAGACACAGGTAGTAGAAAAGAGTATAGCAGGATATAGTGGTAGACAGGTGGAGGCAGGTGCAGAAAAGGGGACAGAAGGGGGGTTAACAATGGATCCTTAAATAATGCAACAGCTTCTGGATGTGTAACTATATAACTGGTATCCCAAAGAGTCAACCAACAAAGAAAATTACATAATTAAGAGAAGATCTAACATCTTAAAGATTAAAGGGTAAGGATGCCATCCATGTGGACAGTGGTCACCTGCCACAACATTGAGGCTCTCTGACACACCCAGCAATCAGGTCCTTAGCACACAGCTGGACTACACACTGCAACTAAGATAGTCAAATGCTAAGTGACAGAGCAACAGCCCCATTGTGTGTATCCATGAGGCTTAACCAACTAGTTTTAGTTGAAGAGTGACATTTCTTCTTTTGGGGATGGTGTGTTAACTAAGCTTATTTTGTCCATTGTTCATTGTTCATTGTTCATGACAGTTTGTCCCGTGTTGGAATTTTGAAATGTAATGTGACACAGCTAGATGACACCTGATGTGTGATGTTTGGTTGTGTAACATGTGGAGGAAACCTATAAAAGTAAGTGAGCAATAGTCCTTCCAACAGAACGAGGTCCAGGAGCTACTAAACTACTAGTACCACTACTACTACTACTACTACTACTATTTCTACAGGTAGGATTTCTCATCATATCTCCTGCACCCTTACAGGTCTGTTAGAGGTTAGAGAGATATAATAAGATCCTACAGTATATCCACCTTTTTAATTATTATTTAAATTGGTGTTGGCTGATTTACCAATTTGACTTTCTAATAGTTTTGACCGTTTTACATGTGGTGGTATTTGACTTTGACTATTGCAGACAGCCTAACTTCACACATTTTCATATTATTTTCATTTTGCGGCAGTATCAGTATAAAAGTCTCAAAGACAGGAGCCTTCCATCAGAAGGATTGGAGCTCTGTACTGAGAGATGAATGGGATTACTGAGTTGAAAACTGCAAAACTAAAGTGACATTTAAATGTTTTGAAAAATCTTTTTTTTTAAGGATGATATATGTTTCTTTAATAATTTCTATGTCTTTATAGATAACTCTTCAGGTTCAGTCTGGTGTTCAGCAGTCAGAATGATGACCCCCGCTCTCCTGTCTGTGGCCTTGCTGCTGCTGCTTCTTCCTGGGGTTCCATCTGCAGGTAAGCCTCATAATAGCTTCAGGTTTTTTTTCAAATGTTTTTGTTATTACGGAAAATTATAAAGAAATGAAATTAAAATTAAAATCTCAGCTGTGGCCATTGAGAATAATTCCAATGTATTGTTGCAGTTATAGGATATTGTTTATCCTCCTTATTGTCATTTCTTTACCAACTTTGACTTCCTTTTTTTCAGCTAACCCTCTATATCCCATCAGTGTCCAGGTGAAAAACTCTATAAACTCCAGTCCTATTAGGACCTACAACACTTCTGTGGTTCAAAGAGGAATCTTGCTGGGTGGACTGACAAGACTGCAGAAGTCAAACAAAGGCTTTAGGTAATATTACTTCTGCTGTTAGCATTATCCCAATTAGGTCAGTGCTGTCACAGTGTTGTCATTCACCACACTTCATATATCTTATTTCATATCTCCAGATCAAGTGTGCTTGGTTTTTTTTGGTTTAGAAGCAGAGAAAAGTTCTGTTTCATCGAGGTCCTCTGACAATTGTAGCCAGACGCTTTTTTAATCCTTCATAGAATTTCAGTGTATTTGAGTGTCTTTGTAAGATAAATAAATGATTATGAATCCAAAAATAAACTTGCGCGAATGTTTCGTTGCTTCGCAATCTTTGGACCGATCATCTCGCCGTAGTGCTAGCAATAGCTGAGAGCTTGCCCATTCCAGAGACAGTTTCTTCATAGTCCTTAGAAATCCAGCCGTGAAGACCGGATTTTTTGGAGTCTCTGCAGAGATGACGCACGCAACTTCAGAGCGATAAATCCATGATTGAATGGCTATTTGCTGTGTTTTGTACTAAACAGCAATCCATATTTCATTAGCCAGCAGCCATCTTTGATAAGGGCAAGTAATCAAGACTGAATGACAGCTTTGTTGACCAATCACATAAAGTAATGTGCCCAAAAAATTTGCTGAGCAAATAGAGAGCCTATAGAAGAGGGCCTGATTGCCCAGGTCTCTGTGTGTTGGGAGATTACAGAGGCCTGGGTGAGACACTGAGACGGCAAAAGAAACCTGGAGGCTGAAATTAGTGTGATTTGGCCTACTGCTGTCAAATAGCAGACACATGAGACACTGCAGATGACACAACTAACTTTTGGGATGAAAGCGTATGAACTTTATGGGGGGAAAAAACTAAATACTTTCATACTTGTGTTAGTTACAGACATGGGTGGTGATGCAAAAAAAATACTGAGCACCCATTTAACACCCACGTGTGCCAGACTGCCAGATGGCTAAATTCATTTAAAATTAAACATTGCAGTTGGTGCTAAGTGGAGCGTCTGTCATAGTGTGATTGGTTATGTCGCTGTCAGACCCCAGCTGCATTGATTCTTAATTTCCTACGAAGTTGATCGCGGTTACGTGTCAGTTTTCATCTCAAATTGTTTGGACATTAATTTCAACTTTTCATCTCTAATCCTTTCTGAATTTGTGAGAAGTGGTGCTGACCTGAGTTGAAAGAGACCTCACGGCTTTATTATGTGTTCGTGTCAGCCTCTGTCCCTTTCCTAAGGTTCTGAAATGCAAACATTTTTTGAGTACTTGTTTTAAAAGGGAATGCGCCCGTCAATGCATAAATTGGCAACTATGGTTACAGAGTTTATTTCTTTTCCCCCTAATTGCCAACAACTAAAAGAACCCTTTTCAAAAGCCAAAAGGATCTGCCAATATTGTTCTTGTATTGTTACATTTCTGTGAGATTTCATTTCCATTTAGTCCTTTCTTTTGTCTTTGTAGTCATTTAACAATGTATACTTTCATGTGACATCCCTGCAGCATGCAAATCCTGATAGCCCAGGTTCTCCTGAAAGAAATGATTTCTAAAACTTGATTGTGAATAACAGGGTTGAGATTATACAAGCATTAATACACAAAGAGACCAGGCGGACAAAAGATGGAAAAAAGGGGCTTAGACCTCTTAGGTTAATCATCAACTTAAACTAATAACATGCATACAATCAAATGCAGCAGAATTCACCAACAAATCTTGTTAAATTATGAAATTGATAGGAAAGTTTATCTGTGGATTTGGTGTTAGAAGAGGGGGGCATTGGTCATTAACTAAGACTTCAACGGTAAAAAAAAAGAAAATAGGTTTTCAAATCAGTGTTGTATCCTCTTCTTCCTTGCTACCATGACATGATTCTCTCTCTCTCTCCCTGCTCCCATACCCAAGCTCTTTCTTTGTGCTATCATGTCTGAGTAAAGCCACAAGGAAATTAAAGTCAAAGTCACCAATCTGAATCACCATCTCCTTGCAGGTTCACCTATACACAGGATCCAAACTATGGCCCGTTCCTACAGAGTGTGAACGGTTTGGCTGGAAATCCAAAGAAACAGACCTACTGGGAGCTGCTGGTCAAGCCTGCAAACAACCAAACATTCCGTCCTGATGTTGGTGAGTCTACCAAGAGAACACCTTTGTATAGTATTGTATTGTATTGTATATTTGTGTAGTAACTTGTTCTTACTGAAAATGTATAATGTTGTTGCCTTTTGAATTTGTTTGCAGGTATTGGATGTTACATCCCAAATCCAAATGACCTAATCATCCTGAACTTTACCAAGTACTAAAGGATGAGCAGCCGCTGGAAATCACCATGGGATCAAAGCCAGATTCAACTGTATAATTACGTATTTTACTGATTATGATTCAACTAAAATTAATTTGTGTTTCTTATTTATCAAGAAATAAAGGTGTGATAAATGGCCGCTAATGTAAACTGTGCTAAATGCAGTAAGAAACCGACTGTTAATAGCACTGACTCATCCTAACTTTACCATAAATTGTTCTGCTTGTTAACCATACTTTCTCATTCCTTCTTTAAAAAGGGATTAGGATAACATACTACTGTAATACACCTGCTTTGTGTGACTCTTCATGAATCAAGAAACAAAAATAAAAATCTTTTACAACATCAAATCTGTGTAAGAAAAAAACAAACTATTTTGTGCTGATGGCATTGGCTCACGGAACATCTGATGCGGTTTGTGCATTTAAACCCAGGATCCAGTGGTGCCGTTGCATCATTTTATTATTGCCAATGCAGAGGAATGGTTTACCCTTGGTTGTGGGTTTGTGGATGGTGGAAGGAGGATTTTGCCTAAACAAATGAATATTTAAAGAAAACGTTGCTGATCTGAATAGCATTAAACAGTAAATAACAAATTAGGTTCAACTCATCTTGACTTACATTATTAATGCATCATACATTTTGGTGCATGTTGTAGGTTTACAAAGTGTTCACAAACTGCTCTTAACAGCTCTATTGTAGTCCAGCCTTTACTTCCGTGATAAACACGCATCAATTTGCGTCAATTTGTTACCCACGTTGTAATGCTCGCCTAGCCTTTAAAATGGAAGTCAGAATCTGAGTCTGATACTGCTCCATTGGGCTGTGATTATGGGGCGTGTTTCAACCGAACCAGGAAAGACAATGGCTTTGCATCAGAGCAACAGAGTATGAGATCTAGGCAACCTGATAAATTAAACTTTTGCTGAATGCCGTAGGAAGGACGGTAAAAACAGCTTTCCGATCAACAAATGCCTTGTTCGCAGTTCTCTGTTTCTCTTTTTAAATGAATGCACGGTCGATATCTTCTGTAACAGACGTGATGGCAGAATCCACACATCTCAATTCTCCAGTGGCAGACATCTTGGTTGTAAAAGAATTCAACCCAAGCGCTCTGGTGACGTGGTTCATTACGTTACTGTTGATCATCTGTCCATCATACTGTACATAGCCTGCCCTGACAATTTGATTGGTCCGAACAGCTCTGGTTCTAGCATAGTTACTCCACAACGGATCAAGTCCAGACTGAACTTCCCGACCTTAAATGTTGTGGGCGGGGCTAAATTCGGCTGGCATCAAGACACTTAGATTACTGAAACACATTGGATATCATACTGTATATTCAAAACACAAACATAATGTCAGGTGTGTATCCCTAATGTTAAGTATCCTTTGAAAACCCTTAAAATCCACACATGGAGGAATATTTTTTATTCAGATGATATCATCACTCAGCATTAAACACAAGTGCCTGTTGTGTGTTTTTTCACTTATGAAATGCATTGTCAAACAACACCGGCTCTGATCTCATGTTGATGTGCTGTGGCTGCTGAATCTTCACCACTTTGTGAACTTCAGGATGATTTGCTCGTTTGCACTGGGAATGTAGCATCCAATACCTGCACAAAAAGATCCATGTGATAGACAGTAAAATGACTACAAGAAAGGCTGATCAACAGACATTTGCATAGTGGACTTACCAACATCAGGTCTTATGATTTTGCCATCTGAAGTCTTAACCAGCAGCTCCCAGTATGTATGGTCTTCATCATTTCCAGCCACTCCGTTCACACTCTCCAGGTACGGGCCATAGTTTGGATCCTCTGTGTAGGTGAACCTGCAGGGCCAAACAGAAAATAAATTGATTTGTCAATCTTAGGTGAAGTTATCTTGAACAATATGGGCTCTAATTATTTTTTAAATGGCAACACAAGTAAAGAGTTAAAACCATCATCTGTATTTTTATAGTCTTGCTTTGCCAGACCTTCCTTCACAGAGCTGTGGAGGAGGGTCTGGCTAGTCCACACAGCATTCTGAGATGGGAGAAAAACATGCTCTGGTTTATTGGCATTTCTTTAAACCAATCAACACATGGGCGTAGATTAGGACTAACTTAGTGTTTTGGTGTACTGAAAAAGGACTGTACGTCTTTTTTTCTTTTCTCAGTCATTTTATCTGGGCAACAAACACACAAATCTTTGACGTCAGATATCCATGAGTTAGGTTCATAAGTTCACTACGCGGCCATATTATAATTATAAATGATCTTGCATTCTCCACATAAATATTATGGTTTTGTCTGGGACAGAGGATACATATTTAACTGCTGCAACTGTAGATCTTCCATATTAACCCTAATGTCAGTTCACACACATTACGTAGGCTTATCGTCATGTTAATGTTAGTTGTAGTAGGTGCATTTCTATCAAACAAGCTATTAAACAAGCTAGGTAACGTTCCATTATATTACACTAACATAGCAAACTTTTTTGTTACGACTAATTTATTAATTACTCCGCATCATTTCTGTTTGATGAAGAACATGTTGATAACATGTCCGATGTTAATGTGAATAAAATAGCCTTGAACAGCCAACTTATTAACTTACTAACTGTGACCTTGTAGCTCTCCCTGCCTAACGTTACTGTACTGAATCTAACCACCAGTATGTTCTCTCATTCTCTGCTGGACTTGTTGTGTGTAAAGCAGGGAAAAGCAGGCAGTGGACCAAACCACTGTGAGGCAAGGGAGGGGTGACAAAAAAAAAACTTTTTGTATTGTTTTACTACTTACACAGATATTTTAAGAATACATCATTACACAGCATGGTTTTTAATTATATTTCTGGGGGGGGGGGGACAACCCTTAGATGGGGGGGGTGTCCTGACCCCCCTTGACCTCCCTAGGATTTACACCTATGCAATCACAAACGTCATGGGCGGCGCTAAGATCCGCATGGAGCCGCTGCAGAATAGACTCAGGAAGTTGTTTAATTCGTGTTAGAGATAACTCAGACTGGACAGATAGTCTAGCTAGCTGTCTGGATTTACCCCTGCAGAGATCTGAGGAGCAGTTAACCATAGTCCTCAGAAATCCACCGGAGTTTAGAATTCCAACACAAAGAAAGCGGAAGGAAACGGACTTTGGTGAAAAGACATGAATCTGGCGAAATTTCCTGCAGCACCAGAGCAATCCCAGAAGTGATATAGATTATTATTTATATGACTGGCTGATCATATGATTGCACTTACACATGGGGTAGGTGTGTTAGAAAGCATCCCAGCATGCACAGGAGCAAAAGATTCATGTAGCTAAGAAGTGTAATTGTTAGTGTGTCCATGCATTAACACAGGGTTACTGTTACTGGTGTTATTTTAGATTATATTGTCCACCAAACAAGGCTAGTCAGTGTTGCTAATGCTGCATCTGTTTATATGCCTTTTAGTCATTGTTGGACAATCTTGTGTTTTTAGTTTTCTAATGCACAAACAAGGTCTTTCTATGTTTTTCACCAAACTTACAATCTGAGTTTTGGTCTCCATAGTGCACCATTAGTTATGAGTTACACTGTGTGAGTGATGTGGTGTTTGAGATAAGCTAAGTCAAAGATTAGTGTTTGATAGACAATCTTATCTGAACAACCGTACCTTTTGTTAATGAACTTCTTCCAATTTAAAATAACTTTATAGTTTCAATCCACTTACATACAGTCAGTGGGAGACAGTGTCCAGCAGATTTTGACGATGTTTGCAGCAGAATTTCTTTTTTTTTAAATAATCATCTTCTTTCTTAAGATTATTTTTTTCCGCAGAGACATAAAAGGGGGAGAGAGATGGGGGATGACACGCAGTAAAGAGCCGCAGGTCGGATTCAAACCCCAGGCCGCTGCAGGACTCTGCCAACATGGGGCGAATGCTCCCACTGGGTAAGCTAGAGGCCACCCCTTAAATAATCATCTTTATTATTTTGTTTCATAAAAGTGTAGAATTTCTTCTGATGTGTTTCTGCACTTTTTATTTCAATATAGACAGTTTAGACTATAGACAGCAAGATATCTGCCCAATGCGCCCATAATTATATAATACATGTGCTAAGTATTAAAAACTCTAAATCCTCAACTCAGTGTCATCCAGCTGGGATTTTGAGTTTCCATTGAGCCAGTGTCGGTGTCGCCTTAAAGAGAAACCTGATGTGAAAAGCAGTGTTTCACTGCCCTCTCTGGTTGAAATATAAAGGTCTGCTGCCTCTTGACACCCATTAATATTCAGTCACTTTATCATCCCAAATGGGAAACTTGATATGCAGTCAGGAGTGCACGATAAAAAGAAACACATTCAAACAACATATAAACAAGACAGAAATACAAAGACATGAGTGCAATGATGATGGTGGTTATGAGTGTGGATATAAGCTCCGCTGTTCCCTCTGTGGATCAGTGTTGTAGTTTTAAAGATATTGCAGAAAAAGAAATGTTATCCATCATACTGGCTAAGTGTTTGGTTACAGTTTAGCTTAGCTGTTTTATTAATTTCACAAAATAATACAAAGAAATATGTGTAAATGTATTTCAGCACTTCCTGTTTAAGATTTGTTAAAGGGTCTTAAGAAAGAGGGGTCCCACTCTAAAAATGCGTAATTTGTAAAAAAAAAAAAACTTGAAAACTATTTTGTGAGATGATTATGAATTACTTTTTCAAAGCACCAATCAGCAGGTTTATCTATTCGTAGGGTGATTTTGCAAATAGAGTAAGCAAAAAACACAGTAAGGAGGAAGAATTATGACTAATAAAGTCATAAATAAACATGTCCAGGCACTCAAAGTTGGTTACAAAAAGTGATAAAGGGCCTTTAATTAACAGAGCATTAACATTGAGAAAAACACATAAAAATACACCAATGTGTATCGGTTTGAGCCTTCCTCAGGGTGGCCTTTTATTGCTTTTAGTAACCAAACCTTGATTGCCTGGACATGTTTTTTTTTTACTTTATTAGTGTTGGGCTTATAAATCCTGCCCTTCTAGATTCTTTCAGGAAGAAGGGTTCAAGTCCGTAGGTGGGATAAAAGAACGTTTATTACTATCGAATATATTCTATGAGACAAGGTTATGGAGAATATGTGCATCCATAGCTCTCCCTAAGTTTGTCTAACTCTTTTCCCTTTCCGCTTGATCTTATGTGTGTGTGTGTGTGTGTGTGGGGGGGGGGGCAGTTCACTTGCTACCCCGTGACATATTTGTGTGCTGTGTTTTGTCTCCAGAAGGTTAGTGTCTAGCAGAGCTCGGTCTGCACAATAGATAACAGGTCTCAGACTGCTACTGGACAGGATCTTCACCTAAACACAGGACGTGTCCCTATCACCCTTGGCCCTGCTTTTCAGAATGAACTCACTCGGCAGAGCTATGGTTGGACACATTGTACCAAAACAACTTATCATAAGGTCACAGTAAACTTTATGAACTACATGCTTCATATTTAGAAGTGAACCTAATAATCATACAGAAACCAAGCAGACTATGTGTAATGCTTTTGATCTTTAGCTCAAAATATAATGAATTTAACACACATGATTAATATAATGCACTACATGAATATAATGTTTAATAGCACACATGATATGAATACATTTTATTCCAACATTAGACATATTTCTTCCTCCTTTCCATGTCGCTTCCATGAGCACCGGTGGTTAAAAAGAATACCAGAAGTGCTTCTGCTACTTTATTTTACAAATAAAGATGTGAATAATTTGAGGACTGTCACTCTTTCTGATGTGATGAACTTACTTAAAGTTTGCATTGGAGTCCATGAGTCTCTTCAGTGCACCCAGCAGGATCCCTCTGTAAACCACATGAGTGCTGAACGTCACAGGAGCGGTGCCAAGCAAGCTGTTCTCCACCAACACATCAATGGGAACTGGGTCGCTCGCTGCATGATAGATGGTGGGGAAAAAACAGCAGAGAAAATGATATGATTTTTGAGATCTAGTGACAAAGAAAATCATTTGATATAAAGTGTCTTGAAGCTTACTTTGAGTCCGAGCCCCAGGAAGCAGCAGCAGCAGGGCTGCAGAGAGCAGGGCGGCCATCGTCATCATCATGGCTGAGGCTTAGCTGACTGTAAGTGCACTGGACTTCCACAGAGACTGGGATTTATTCCTGTCATCACGCTTTAAATACTGGAGCAGAGATAACTTTCATTACCTTGGTTTGAAAAAGCTGATAACGTTTTCCATTGGGCTGATTCAAATGTCAACTGGAGGTTATGTTATGAGATAATGTTTGCACTGCTACATTTAGTAACCGGTGCAATGAACAATGACCTTCAGTTGTTCTACATCATGTGTCAAGATACTCTTCCATCACGTCTCTTTGTGATAATTACAGTTGTTATAACGTTGGAATAAGAACCAGACGGTCCTGTTTATTTTTCACATATTTAACATAATATTTGGCTCTTAATACCATGTGGCAAGGTGAGGTTTGTTATAGCTCAGAGGAACCATGAAGCAAAGAAAACATAATGCAGGAAGGTTTGCTGGGAAAACTGGTAGATTTTTATTTTCAGTAATACACAGAGGGACCTCCTCTTTACGCTACTAAAATGGTTTGGATGCTGCTCCTCAAACAAAACACTCCCCCAAAGGGTGCCAGGATAGCGCAGTTAGTGGAGCAGGAGCCCATATATAGAGGTGTACTCCTCAAAGCAGTGGGCCCAGGTTAGACTCCGACCTGTGGCCCTTTGCTGCATGTCATTCCCCAGCTCAGTGTTCTGATGTCCTATCAAAATAAAGGCTGAAAATGCCCCAAAAATAATCTTATAATAGAAAAACACACACACAGTCCCCCAAAAACTCACAGTCTCCTCACACATATAGGATTAGAGCCCGCCTCTCTGGTTCAAACTGGCCAATCAGGTGTGTTACATCATCCAGTAATTAACATTGATCCAAACAAAATCAATACTTCATATGTGAAGTCACTTAAAATAAAGAAAATAAAGAAAACTTGTATTAGCGGGTGCTTCCTCATAGACGTTTACAGTAATATAGTTCTCAAATCTCAAATTCCCCGGTCTTGTTAGTCAGTTGCTTTGCCAGCAGAGGTCTCTGTAGACCTGCAGGACATTTCATTATAACCTGAGGAAATCTAAAAGATATTTTATTGTTACAGTGGTAAATGAGCTTCAGCTTTTTGCTGGTCGACATAGTTTGTTCCCTTTGGATAGTAATGCTCTTTGGATAAGAATGCCTAAAAATAAGGAAAGAAAAGTGTTGCACGCTCTGGCTTCATATGCATTCCTCCATTTATCAGTCCTTGAAATCAACATTGTTGGTTTGATGAAGGCCTGAGCGCCAAAACGTCGTCAGAATAAATAGAGATATGCATATGGAGCCAGAGAGTGCAACACTTTTTTCTTATTTTCAAGTCTCCCATGGATCAGCACCTCAGTTTAACCCTTGGTGTGCGTTACTTTTTATATTATATTGGATATTCACTAGCAAGGACCACACCATCAAGCAGACACGTTTTGAACAATTTAATAACAAAAGATGATTGGAATGCGAGGCATAAAGCCGCATGCAATCATCAGTTGACTTGACATTGACTGAGTTGTGAGGAGGCTTCAGTAAGGAAGCCTTCGTACCCAGGCACGACGGACCCCCTTAGGACCTAAAGGAGAGGAACAGAAAGAGGGTGGAAGTGAGGGGTGCAGAATGCGTGAGTGAATGAGATGAGAGGGTTAGGTTGGTTTTTATAGGAATACCAGTAGAGGCGTGTTTGAGGTGTGGTCCTGCTCCTGAAACTATGCTAGGCTGCAAGTAATGCCTGACAAAAAGCAAAGTGTATTTTACCTGAACAATACATTGATAGACTCTGAAAACCGACCAGATATTAACTGAATTTGTAATAATGAAGCATTCAAAAGTCACAAACTAGACGGCCTCTAGCTCATACAGTATTACTGATGCACTCAACACTGATGGAGTCAAAGTACTGTAAGAGTGCCCAAATTGCAAACTGCAGAACCATGATCATTGTCAAGCAGTACAATTATTTCTGGTGGTGTGGTTGTACTCTGGAGGCTCTCAGTCATTAAGTGGGAGTAGTAACTGAGAGCATTCCACCTCCAAAAAGACAGCATCTGATCAGCATGAGATTGTTTATCCAAGCCTGGCTTCGAATATGATGTCAAATGTGCATGTGACAGCAGCCAGGTGTCGTTTTCACCCCAAACTTGTTCTTTAAAGGGATGAATTACAGACCGATTTAGGTCTTCCTCACCTTCTGGACTAGGTCATACCTGCCCACTTCCTCCAGACCACAGTAGAATGACTTTTATTCTCCAACAATAGGGAGATTTTGAACCACAAACTAAGAACTAATTCTTTGGAGAAAAAAAACTACAACACTCGACCCACTTACTGCTGAAAGGGTTGGGTGTTGCTTTCAGTGGCTGTTGACAAAGGAAATCAATTGAGAGATATGTAATGCAGCAAGAAGTTTCATAATAATGGAACTAGTCATGTATCCAGTGTGTCATCAGGGCTTCTCCATCTGTTGCCTAAACCTGATGACAAAAGTGTCCGTTACAATGTCCAAAACAAAATCTACAGTATACACAACACAGACCTGTAGCTAACAACTTTAATGTGCACAAAAACAACAGAGGTTTAACACATGGCAGGTCAAGGTAAAATCCACCCAAAGAAAAGGAACCCATATATCCTACACACTACTGTAGGTGGTAGATTTTGGTAAGAATACAGTAACCCCAAATAATGTTTGGCGGTCACATTGTAGGCTTGACCAGTATTCAGTACTTGAGAAAAAGTACTATTACCACATAGTAATCATACTTTGTTGGAAGTAAAAGTGTGTAAAAATGTTACTTTGGTAAAAAAATGTGGGTGAAATCACAAAGAAAAATGTAATAGTATTAGATATTATTTACTGTTGATGTTGTTGTTGTTGATTTGGGTGGAGGTTATTTCTAACTATATTAGGCTGCAATTAATAATTATTTTCATTATAGATTCATCTCTATATAACAGTTTTAATTGGTCATGGCAGAGTCAGAGTTTAGCACGAGGGCTGGAAAACTATGCAGATAATCTTTTCTCAGATCTCTGCAGAGTAAATCCAGACAGCTAGATAGAATATCTGAGTTTTTTGTTGTACAACTAAAACAACTTCTGAACATACACATTCCACCAAATCAAGTTCCTTCTCGAGGTTATTTTGCAGAGGCACCGTGGCTCTGCCCGGTGCTTAGTGCTGCCCATGATGATTGTAATTGGTTTGAAGAACCCACTTCTTCTCTCATTCAGGATTTCGCTTTGGAGGAAGGTCTGGCAAAGTGAGACTCAAGCCAGACTGAGGAGGAGCGACTAGGTCGAGCCTGGCGAAAGTAATTTGGCTTCCTGTAACAGACCGTGAGGTCGATAACAGATTTACTGATGCTAAAATGGAGAACACTTCATACAGAGTGAACAGCAGCTTCTTGTGGAAGTATGATTACGTGAAACACACTATTTGTTAAAAAGAAACATGGCCGCTGTAATGAAACAACGAGAGAAAGAGTGGCAGACAATAGCGGACCGACTGAATGCGTAAGAAACTGTCATAATCATACCATTCAAGGATTAGGCTACTAATCATTTAGCACAAATTAACCGTTGTACTCTTTGCCTTAAAAGTGAACAGAAGATACTCAGGAAATTTACCATGAAGACCAACGCTAGAATGCAGAAGATGAAGGTCTGACAAGGTGCAACTAAGTTATTGCTAATACAAACTCAACATCCTACTGCTACTTCAAGCATTCAATGGTGAAACCCAGGATGGCTTTTATCATGAAGCAGTCACATGCTATGCAATGTATTTTCTGTTAATACTGGTTATATTTCTGATAATAAAACCCTCTCTTGTTTGTGAGCTTTATTTAATAGAAATTCTCACCACAGATGATGTTTTATTTTGTGAGGTTTTATTTTTTTAAAGATCCATGATCTTTAAAAAAAACTATTTTGGAAAGTTTTGGGTGGGAGGACTCGGGGATAACTGAGTTCAAAGTGATGTGCACCTTTCTTTGTGGGCATTTTATTTGAAACCAGGGATTGGGTTACCTGGTGCTCACCTCCCTAGGGTGTGCCTAGAAACTGTCCCACTCAATACAAACTTTTTACTCAGAAACTAGACTTTTTTTCCTCCAGTTTGAACCCCCATCCAACACAGACATCACTGGAGGAGCAGCCAGTTCACTGGAGAATTTCTCCCCTCAGGCAATATTGAGGGACAGTCAGCGATGGGTGAATGACAAGACAGGGAGACTGCCAGAATATTGTGTCTATCTGCACATTGTACAGTGTGGGTATTTTTTCAAGTCTGAACATGTCAGGTACATGTTTAGCCATACATTCAGTCTCTGAGATATGCAGTTCTTGTTGACAAGTTGCGTCTTGTTGCCATGTTTGTCACATCCGCAAAGACTCAAAAGAAAACAGTGTCTACTTCTTCCACAGGATGTGTCAGATCAGCCTTGACACAAACATGGGAACACACATATAGGTGTATACTGTGTAATTTGATGTTTCCACCGAATATGCCATTATGTTCCAAGATGGCAATAGGTGGTATTGTGTTTAAAGATAACTACAATGAATATTGGGATACTTTCATTCATTTTAATTGTTGAGCCATTTGTGGATCGATAACACCAGATAGTGAACAGTTTTGATGAAGTCTTTAGATGCTAACAAAAAAATAAATACATTTTAACCAGTCGTGTAGTTTACGTGATACGCAGTTATATACCCACTTAGACAGCCCCAGGGTTTTGTTATATATATATTACCCACTTAAAAATGTCAATGACATGCAACAACATACTTTCCATTATATTTTTGAATATTTTAAATTGTAATCTGTTTCTCTTCTTCACATAGGCTATATAAAGATATTTCCACTGTAAAATGGTATGTGTAAGTGTATCTGAATACAGGAAATGAAGTTCCTCAAAACGGAAACGCAAACAGAGCATACTTAAACCCAGGCTTAAACCGAGCAAACTCCATCTAATGATGAAGAATATGTGTGACGGGATTGAAAGCTCTAGAAAAATGAGGCAAGCGCAACTAGAAATCAGATATTTATTTATATCATAGTCCTCATAAATGCAGAATATTTATTTATTTTTGTGAAACTACTCCTATTACATCAAGAATACATTTCCACTGAGATATTAAAACTGCAATTTCACAGATTTAAATGTTTTCACCAATTTTGAATATTCACCAACTTTTATATTGAAATGTTTTAACATAAAGGCTATAGTAACCCGGACATTACTACTATATACAGACAAGGCCCACCTGTGAAGTGAAAACCATTTCAGGAGACTACCTCATGAAGCTCATTGAGAGAACACCAAGGGTTTGCAGCACTATCAAAAAACAAAGGGTGGCTACTTTGAAGAAACTAGAATATAAGACATGTTTTCAGCTATTTCACACTTTTTTGTAAAGTACATAATTCCATATGTGTTCATTCATAGTTTTGATGCTTTCAGTGATAATCTACAATGTAAATAGTCATGAAAATAATGAAAACGCACTGAATGAGAAGGTGGTTGCAGGGTAGGCCTACCTTTACTTTACCTTTATCTTTACTTTCATTTAAGCTAATATTAGTTAACTTTGCACACTTTGGAATAGAACTAGGTGGGGAATAAACCTACAGGCTACACCTGTGAGCCATGATGTAGATTATAAAAGCAAAAATACGCATTTCTACCAAACAGAGGAGTCCTTCACCCCTCCATGTGAGCACTCACAGTACAGTAGGTTCTGTACAGTAGTAGCGTGTCCCTCCTCCATCCATCCTGCTCGGCCCCCCTTCACCCCCTCCTGTCCCGATCCGCCCTCCCTGCTCCGGCGTGCAGCGATGCTGTAGATGCGGCAGACTGGAACACACACCGCTGGATCCTGAATGCAGCAGCCGGGGAGGACAACGACAGCCTGACAGACACCGCGGAGGACGACCTAGCCTACTTTATTCTACAGCCGTCAATGTAAGCTCTTCATTCAGCTCCTCTCTTTTGTTTTTATTAGATTCAGAGAAGTATTACTTATCTTTGATGACTAATTTTTCCCTGTGGTGGCTATGTATCACCGTCCAGGCTACTCACTCAAACAAATGTGTCTTATCTGTGTGTTTACGCAGTCCTTTTAACTCGCTTTATTGTTACAGGGACGTATTAAACTCTAGCAAAGAGCATCATCATGGTTCTCGTAATATATCTTGATAAAAGTCGATTAGAATAGAGCTGACATTTATTTTAACATCGTGTGTGCTTTATAGTACAATAGTTAATAGGGTTGGGTAAGATTATTTTGTAAATTAGTCCACTTAACTATACAGTTACATGGCAATTTTTGGTAATTAGTAACGTAATCCATTGGATACCTGCAGGGCTTACTTTAAGATTACTTCAAAATAAAACATTGCACTTTATATAATACTAGCCTATATTAAATGGACACACAGCCACAAAAGAGTTTCACAAATATATACTTTTTTCTTTCAACATATCAACACATTTTTAATGCAAATACAATGCATTATTCATATTCAGCATTTACAGTTGGTCAAATCAAATGGCCCTTACAAAAACTGTATGGGCACAAACTGTAGTTGCACTGTGCGTATTCTACATCATGTGGGATGTTGTTGTTGTTGTTGTTTTTTAATCAAAAGCCAGGGGCAAGTTGTTCTTGTAACACAAGAGGACCACTTACTCAAAATGTCCATCTTCCATATTCAATGTGAATCAAGGAATACAAACTCCATTATCCATAAATCATCATTCAAAAACAAATATAGGGCTAACTTACGTACATTTTAACAAAACTAGCAACCTGAGAGGAGTAACTTACTTTGATCAAATTACCCTTACAAAAATATCAGATGTACTGTAAAGTTTCATACTTTTTAAAATTGCCATATTTTAGAGGAGTGTACTCAACATTCAGAACATTAATATAGCTGCAAACAACTGTTTGCTATGTCAAGATATAGTGGCGTAATGGCATCCCGAGCAGATAATGAAGTTACACTTCCCTGTGTGTGTAATCTGAGCTTCTTCTGTTCTGTTTCTTTGAAAACCATGCCGAGACAATCCCAGACCATTTTTCAGTACTTTGAGTACAGCACCTTCCTTTCAAATGTATTTCATAGTTACTTATTTTCTTTCTTATCTGATTAAGTAATCTTGATTACATGTAATCCCTTACAACCCAACCCTGGTTATGTATCAGTCTATACTATTATTTTAAAGATTAAGAGTAAGTTTGTGAAATTGTGTTCACCTATAAAAAACTGTTGACAAATCTTTCAATTTGTCTTCTTTTGACTAATATAAATGATTGACTGACCGAGAGTTATTTTCCACAAGTAACTTTGATTCGAAATCTTTGTCTAGGCTTTATTAAATTTGATTCATAAACTACACTAAATTTATAGTCAGACTCATACAATTAACATTCCATGGCCCTTTAGTGAAAGAAAACAATACCTTATATTTCATATTAGCTTTTATCTTCCGTTTAATAATCACTTGAAATGGCAATAAATGTCATAAAATGTGCATGCTCTCATTGCAGAAAGTTTGCTCTTGAAAGATTTAAAATAGTCAAAAATATTAAAATAGCTCACCTCGTAACTTAAATATTTTTGATAAGGCTCCTTTAAATTAGCTTCTTTTTTAACAATCACTTTTAAAACATATTTTTGGCATATCTGTAGTTAAATTGTTGTTTATCTACTGACATATGCCAATATAGTCTGTTTATTTTTGAATTTATGACATATTTAGTGTTCAGCTATGACAGTTTGCTACTGTACATGAAACCCCCCGCTCCCGTCTCTACTTCAACTTCTGCCTCATGAGAGGGAAATGCTGTTGTAGCTTATGAAGCCTCGGTGCTGTAGCTCTCGCTAGGAATGTATGGGAGCTTGTAGGTTTTTTTCTTTTTTTTTTTCTGTCAAAGCCATTTCTGCCAGTGAATTAGCTCTCATTCTTATAAAGTCATGGGAGACCAGCACTATTAACCAACTTCCCTGAGTCTTAATATCCTTATGTTCAGCCCTCTCATGTTATGTAAGAAAAGCCAGTATTACTCGGAGGCTGCTGTTCACTGGCAGAACAATCAGACAGTATCTGAGGGTTAAAGAGGCTGCAGCAACCACATCTTCCTTCCTCTTATCTTAAAGGGAGATTTCACTGTTGGAAAGATGAATATATCTTTAAATTGGGTCACGTTGTAGAAATGTCAATTTATTTTAGAAAGTGGTGCCATTGAAAGCCAGAAAATGTGTTATTGGCTCATGTGGATGAAAAACACCAAATCCCAGAATGCACTTGCTCCGACGCTCTACAAGTCCACTCCCACATTCACACATTTTATACCAAACCCCAATACAAAAGGTTTAAAAAGTCATTACAACTTGTGGAAGAGTCATTACTGAATTGCAGATTTTTTTAAGAAATGAGTTTTCCCACAAAGAAGAGTTGAAGGTTAAAGATGGAATCCAAATATCAAAAGACAAAAAAATGATGGTTGTTCATCACCCCAGTAGTATCGCCTAGATCAAGCTGTCAAACTGCTAGACAGTGCTGATCAAATATGAATCAAGATTCTCTTACTGTATTGCATATTTCTCACCTTAAATGTTTTCAGAAACACATTTTTGTTTGTACTGTTTAGCTGTAATTTAACCGACAAAGTACTCCCCCCAACTTGCATGTGTTGCTCAGCTCTATGTCCCATGTTTTGTTGCTTTGATTGGTTGTAGGTTAAGTTTTGTTGCTCTGATTGGTTGTATATGTCTATCCAACTGTGGCCAAAGGTTGTTGATAACCTTGGAAATTGAAAATGAACTGAGAGTTTCCAGACAATGCCATGCTGGGCCTTTCAATATGGTGATGTTGTTGTTTGTTGTTGTTTTTTACTTGGAATGTTGTACCCTGTCTGCATGACAAATTCACCCCAAGTACTGATGAAGAAACCTAACCTAACCTAAATCTTAGCTAAGATTTTAGTTCTCCAGATGTTAAGTATTTGTTTAAGACATCAGATCCTAGATTATTAGACATTTCACACTTATCACGTAGTATGTGGGGTATCCCCAGTGGGTGTAAGCTCATGCAGAGCAGGGGTCCGTTTCAGGACGGAGGTTTAACAAACTCTGAGTCTAACCCTGAACTCTGAGTTGATTTACCCTGAGATGAGAAACTCTGAGTTTTCAGTTCCAGAACAGCTGATTTTGAGTTGGTTCAATCAAATCAGAGTAGGTTATGCACCACCACAATAAAAAAAAACAGCATGAATGGAGCTATGATACTACAATTCACCATGGTAACAGCCACAAACAAACTAGTCGGCTGAAATACACATACAGCGAGTTTGAGATCTATTTAGTTAAAAAAAGTAACACAGCAAGAATTGGTGTGCGAGAAAATCAGTCAATGCGTGAGCTCTAATATAGTGTATTAATTTCATATTTAATCGGAGGTAACCTATAATATTAAGAACCTGGAAACCTGGAATGGTATGGCATTTAGGTGCAATCCTGCGGGCGAAAAGTAAACTACTACTAATCCAATTCTGAGGTTGCAGCACCATCATTAACAGAAGTATTTATTTATTTATTTATTTTTAATGTCTCTTACTGGTTTGTGTCCACGGAACACTACAAAAATGTTTAAAACACGTTTCAGAGCGAGTCACACTCTTCTGACAGCACTTGGCTATACAGTGGCTTTACTAATATGCACCGCATCAACAATGTTGTAAAGAAAACTGCCATTTGCAACAAAAGTATAATGCGACACAAATACTGTAATGTGCTAGAGCATGTCCATGATGGGTGACAATAGTGATATGAGGACTGATAAGGTTATATAGGCTACAATAACTGATAGACTGGGAAGAACATGATGTGTGACGTTAGTAATATAAGGACGGATAAGGTTATGTAGGGGGATAAAAAAATTATACCGCTCAAATAGTAGAAATGCTGTGTTCGGAACAAAAAACGTTATAGTCTGCCTAACACATTTAATTAACCAACATGTTTTTTATTCATGCAGATAACAAACTGCACTAAAAAGCACCTGATACAGGCCAAATGAATGAATAAGGAAATGAGAGAGCGCTGTGTCAGAGGGAGGAGATTGACAGAAGAAAATCTGCTCCCCACCAGGTTAGGTTCAGGCTCTGTTACCATAGTAACTGACTTTGAGGTTAAGTTACCTCTCTTTCTGAAACGGGCTGGAGTTACCCTTCACACTTGATTAACCTCCTTTTCTGAAACAGAAAACTCAGAGTTTCCCTCATCTCAGGGTTAACAAACTCCGAGTTTTCCCTAAACCTGCTTTCTGAAACGGACCCCAGCACCTTCCCTGACATTTTACATCCCCCAAAAAAAAGAGGGTTGAAAACACCTCTTTAAATCTAGGTCATGGCCAAACTATGAAATGGTCATTATATTCCTTCTCAGCCTTGTAAAAATGGTGATGGACCATGCATTTTCAAGAATTAATCTTTAACCCAGGGCCTGGACAGTGACAGAATTCCTGAGCTGCTGAACTAAAGCATCGATCAATTCCCTATTTTCTGATTGCAAAGATACAGATCATTGACAAGACTTGATGGCTTAGTGTTGACGGATGGCCAATACATTGAGGAAAATATGCATTTTAAGATTAAGCTGGCAGAGTGTGAAGGTAATCTTGAGGGAATAGAATGACCTTTTGGGAGAAAGACTTTTTGCCAGTCTTGTCGTCACCATAAGAAAAAAAATGGAGACTTAAGGAAACCTCTGCTCCACACTAAGAATGAATTCCAGCATGTAACTCATGTTTTCAATTTTCAGTTTTTATATGGATAAAGCACCAGAGAGGGGCCAGTAGGCATATGTTTTTTTTAACTCTGGTGCCAGCCAGGCTATCAGTTTTCCTTTGCTTCCAGTCTTTATGCTAAGCTAAGGTAATCACCTGCTGGACTGAGGTGATGAAAGCCTTGGGCTTTCTGTAATATAAGGTTAGCATTAGACCAGGGCTCAGAGTTACAAGTGTGGAATGCCTAAATGATGGTGCGTGTTTGCTGAAAAACCAGTGGTTTTTAGTCTTGTTTTCAGAGAGACATCAAGCACACTTACTGTAGATTAGACTTCGGTTCTGAGTTCATTTCAGTTAAACTAGGAAATTGGCATGCTTCCTTATCATCCCCTTGATGTCTCCATTTAGCTACTTGGAATAGGCCTTTAATCCAGCTGTATTTGGGGCATCAAGTCATGGAGTCAGATACAAGTGTGGTACTGTAGATAATCTGAAGCGGTAAGATCTCAGGTCACTGAGTTCTCTGCCTCTCCTCGCTCCCCTCTTTGGACCTTACCTCTCATCTAGAACAGCGCAGTCCTATCCAGGTTGACTCGTGACATGTTGGCATACGTAACATGTCTCTCCGTTTCCCCTGCCTCCTTCTTATCAGGACCATTTGACACTTTGACAATTTGACACTTTGACTTTTCTCTCCTTGCTGTCAGTCATATGTGCCTGCGTGAAGGAGGGCAAGTGAAGGAGCAGTCGATTCCCATACATTAGCTTGGCTTGGTGCTTGGTAGTGTACCTGAGTCTGCACATTTTTTTCCCAAGCTGGTAGCTCCAGACCCCTCCTGCTCTGAGCAGATCAAGGGTGGAAAAGAAAGTTGATTTTAATTCCCAAGGGGATTAAGAACCCCATGAGTAATTAAACAAGACTTCTGTCACGAAAAGGACAAATTACTGTACCACCTCTGAGTTGAGAACCGTTTTTACAGTGGTCTACGCTGAACAAATTAGATTAGACGTATCTCCATTTTGATGATCAGTAATCACCTCGCGGTCACAGGGGAGTTTGCATATTTCTGCTGCTTAGAGTCCTGAAAGGACAATGGAAATGGATTTTGTCTGACGTTGATCATACCTAAGCTATCTTTTTCCAGGAAACGTATACATTTCCACTGAAGCTGGGCTAATAAAGAACTATCACCAGGAGAAGTGTAAGACCATGAACATCAAGTAGAATTTACTAAACTGAACCAGTGTCGATGACTAAATTGATCATTCTTTTCTTTAAAAGTCCCCTGAAAATGATACTTATCAGCTCAACTGTGATGTGCGGTACATTATTCTGGGATAAAACTTTCTGAAAGATCAAGAAAGCCACAGAAAAAATCATGATATGCCATCGGTTGAATATTGATGGCTCCTGACGTATGTTTGAACCTTATAAACAGTGCAAGTATTATTTTTAACACTTTATAATCTGTCAATACTGTCAATCAATTATTCGTCTGGTCTCTAAAATTTATGAAAAATGCCCATCACCCTAGTCTAAAACCTATTTTGGGACATTTCTGCTGTATAAATCACTAAAATGATTAATTGGTCAGTGACTGCGGAACATTCAAATGTGGGGAGATCATTTGGAAGTGTATAATTGTATTAATTAAAGTTAGCAAGAAAAGATATCTAGTCTAGACAATGGTGGCGTAGAGGCAGCAGGTGGTTGATGGAAACACTTGTTCTCTTTGAACATCCTGAACATAATGGTGGTTATGGGAAGGTTGTGGATATTGCTATTATGTAATATTTAAAGGGAAAAATCCAAGGACTGAAAGATTATTGGCTGGAAATGGAAGAATAGTGACAACATAAAGTAACAGAGAAGAATAGAACAGGAAGAAATAACAGAACAGGAATAGGAATAAAGACAGAACACTAGAACCGTATTGAAATTAACCAAACTGAACAATTTGAACAATAGTTTGAACATAGAACGATATTAACAGCAGATGCAAAACTTTCATAACTGCAAAACTTTTGAGTTGATTAGATTTCAGTATCCCTCCTGGTAACTTAAGGGTATAATCCATGTTTTTATGGTCATGTTTATATAACTCAAAGCTCTTCTTCTTCATCTTGCTTAATTATTGAAAATGTCAATGGTGATTTGAAGTCGGAGACAATGGCAAAACTGGTCTCTGAGCTGTTTAAGTTCTTATATGCCCAACCACCCACTGCTACCTCTTCTGTGTGTGTTTCACTGCAGTATAAGAGCATCACACTATGCCTATACTGAAGAAGAAACCTTGCCAGTGAGCGTAATCCAGGCAGCTGGAATTGTTACTTCAAATGAGACATGGCTGATTCTCTCACCCCTATGAGAGGCCTGACTTCATCATAAGTGATATTGAGCTGTCTGTGCTAACCTGGCAATAGGTTTTTTATTCAGACACACATACTTACACGCACACACACACACACACACACACACACACACACACACACACACACGCTTACTTACCACTGTCTCTGCATAATCAGCACTATGCTGACATTCAGAGGAAACAGCACTCGGTCTCCTCTGTCTGGTTGCTTTATGAGTTCATCTGTCGATGGACAGTGAAGCACTGGTGAGGCTCAGGAACAGAACTGTTTGTGAAAAAAAACATTTAAAAAGTTCAGTAACAATGATAGTATACACTATTGCTTGCACAGATGGTTGCCAGTGGATCTCTCTTTGTTGATAATATGATGATTGCAGCGACAGGATAAACTCTGATATCCAAATAAATGCCCAAAAAGCCATTGGATGATAATCTTATGACACTAGCATTATAAAGTCCTTGAAAACATGTCTCTTACAATGTTAGATTATCCACTTACTTTCTTCTTCTTTCTCCATCTATGCTCAACATTTCATTGGGAATTCACACTTTTCTCACTTCAGCCTCAGATTGTCCCAGCTACTAGCACCAACAGTTTAGCCTTTGGTTATAATAAATCACATCATCGTTATGTGGTTAATTTGCGTTTTCTTTAGGCATTCTTTCTGCAGCGTCATGAACTGTCTACACATGTGCACTGTATACAAATTAAATGCTGAAGGCATCTTTTTTGCAGTCTGGGCAGTACAGTGCGTTGCCAGTTTGGAACAGATCATCTCTCTGCAAGCTGAACAACATCCTGCTACATGAGTTCTGTATGTGTATGTATCATGTCTATGTGAGCATGGGTTCTACAGTATGTGCAAAGTGCTTATGTTCTTTTGGTGGCAAGGACATATCACCACCACTAAAGCTGATACTGTACAGATGAAAACCCATGCGTACCCTTTTGTTTTGGATTTTTGGATACTCCAGCAGTGAAAATGGAGAAAGATTACAGTCTTGCATGGTAGTGCACGGGGAAACTGAGCTTTATAAACAAAACAAAAATACAGACATAATAGTACATATATGTAGCTGTGTCACACTCGCTCATGAGCTGTATGCTGGCTATGTTAGCAACAAACAATGCTTTAAAAATATAAAGCTAAGCTGCTGACTGGCTCGAGAGTGCCCACTGTTTTGTTTCTGTAGGGGTTTGAAAACTTTTATTTCAGTAAATGACCTCCAATTATGTTAGCAAGGCATCGAGTCCCCACTTTTAGGCAGTGGTGAAAGATCCTTTACTTAAGTGAAAGTACTAATATTACACTGTAAGTAAAAGTCCTTTATTGAAAATGTTACTTAAGTAAAAGTATGTAAGTATCATCATAATAATGTACTTAAAGTATTAAAAGCACTCAATGCAGAAAATCCTCACATTTTAGAAACCAGAAACAAGAAGAGATTCTGTCAAGTCAACTGTGTTTTATGGGCTAATCATTTCAGCTGGAATTGTAGGCAGATATATTGTTGGGTAGTTTAATTTAAAATAAAACAGTTGTATTTTACAAACTATATATGTTTTTTGTTCAAAAATCTAAATTTGTAAACTGTCAGATTACTGTAGCGGAGTAAAATTAGACAAGTCAGCATATAATGAAGCATGACTTAGCTCAATTCTTTTTTATTATTTTGCTTATATTACCTCTACTACCTTTCATCTTTTTATTCTTTCTCCCTCTTCCCTACCCCTCCACCCACAGACTGAGAGCTGGTATGGATAATAAGGCGTTGGAACCCGAGTCTGTGAGTGTCCACATGGAGGAGGCCATCATGTGTAATGGAGGCAGCCAGCCTCAGCAGCAGCAAGAAGCATCCATGTTGACCCACCTGAAGAAGGTTGAGAACCAGATCACTGAAGCACAGCGCTTCCCCTACCCAAACGCTCAGCGGTGGACCTGGAGTTCAACGACCTTTCCTACACCATCCAGGAGGGACCGTGCTGGAGGAGGAGAGGTAACACACATCTATCCATTCTTCACTTTGTAAATGAGTGAAGTTCTAGGTTGTGTGAAGGCACCATGCAGGTACCTAGTACCTATCTAGTCTAGCACTAGCATTGCCAAACCTATCTCCACAGTGCTGCGGAGGAAGGTCTGGCCCTTCCACACATACACTCTTGGATTGGAGAAATAATGGTCAGGGGTTGCATTTCTTTAAACCAATCGCAATTATCTTGGGCGGCGCACACAAAAGAAAAGACTACATACAATTTAAATGAAGTTAACTACTCACACAATACAGTAACATGAGCTATATAAATTAGCTGGATACATGGTAAAGTTAAATTTTCTCTTACTAGTGTATCGCCGTGTGTATTTTGTCTATAGCGAATACCCGCCAATAGGACCCAAAATGTCCTACTTAGATAAGTGTCAGAAACATATTGTTTGTAAATCTTTACAACCATATTCCAAAAGAACCAAGCAGGCCTGCCTTGTTGCAAAATCCAAATTTTCTTCACATCTTGCCATTTTCACTGTGTAATGTTAGCTTGCTAGCTCAGGGGTTCCGGTTGCTATTCCTGGATGCGACCGGAGTTTAACGCAAACACAAAGAAAGCGGAAGGTGAGGGACAGCGGAACTATCCGGTAAATTAACCGTCGCCAATCCAGGCTAGGTATTGTCTAATTGTTACCAAGACGAAGAAGAGGACTTAATGTAGAGTCAAGATCAAGCATGCACCAAGCTTTCAAATTCTCCAAGTCTGGGAAACTTTAGTGAAAGGATGAACAGCATTCTTCCAAAAAATATTCCCTCTTGGTGTTTTGATGATGTATCAAAACTAAGTCGGCAGTATTCACCTGTATAACAGCTTTCTTGTGAAACCCAAAGCAAATAGTTACTGTTTCAGTCATAACAAGAGAAATGGAATGTTTCCCACTTCTCCCAAAAGGGAAAGTGTTTTGGAGACCTGAGTGGAGACCGTTAAATGCTGTAAACTACCTGGTCTCTATCCATGAGTCTGATGGAAGTGTATACTGTGTGTTTGAGCCCATCCTTTGAGGTTTCCAGTAAGTGCTGCATTGCACTGAGACAGTTTAGGTCATCAATAATGTAGCTGAGGAGAGGAGAGGAGAGGAGAGGAGAGGAGAGGAGAGGAGAGGAGAGGAGAGGAGAGGAGAGGAGAAACTGTAAGTGAACACTTATAGTAGATAAATAACACATGTATTCACTTGTGATTGTATGAGTATGTAGTATGAGTCTTTTTTAGTTTATGTTTTAACTTGTTTGAAGTATTTTTCATAGTTCCACAGTACAGCTCTCTAAACCCCTCTTTGAATATGTGTTAGCACAGCCAAAGCACAGAATGTGCCACATCAGTTGGTAAATTAGTTTTTCAGTCTTTTTTCCAATAGTACTATGGCTGTGGTTTTGAAGGGTTCTGATATCCATTATCAGTTAATATATCCAATTTCTTGAATAAATATATACCACCAGTAACTGAGAAAGTGAGTCAGACAATATGTTCCGCCATTAAACTATATTTTATGCATTCTCCATACCTCTTATGTATGTGGTAATACATAATATGTGTTAATAATGAAGACATCTATTGTTATTTGGCCCAAATAATATAATTTTCTAAATTTGGCATAGCATCTATTTTAAGACAAAGCAATAATCTAAAATTACTCAACTGCCCCACTTTTGGGAAATAAAAAAACATATTCTGAGGTGCAATAAAGGTATGTTTGAACACTCCCAACAGCAAAGTAATATCTTGGAAATGAGACAAATATCATATACAGTATATATAACTATATATAACAAATCACAGCACCAAAACACAGCTGAGCAATGGTAGCAGAAGGTGTATGGCTTGCAGCTAACTAGATATAGACATGAGAATTTGTATATATAGAGAGATATTATGTTTATGTACAAAAGCATTAATGGAATAAAATAAGAACAACAGTCTAAACAACTTTCGAATTATCCGGCTTCAATGCATTTTCTTGCATGGCACTTGTTAGCTAGAAGTACAAATATTATTCCTTGAGGAAAAAACTGAAAGGGGCAGCAAATGTAATGATTAAAATGAGATGTTTAAATACATATCCCAAACAGACCTCAGTGTTAAAGGTCCCATGACATGGTGCTCTTTGGACACTTGAAGCAGTAGCGCTAAAGCTTACAACTGGCGGTCGCAGGTGTGTTCAATTTCTTTTTTAAATCTCTTTTTATTCATGAAGAACAATACTTACATGAAATACATTTGTTTTACTTTTTTCATTTCCAAAAAAGAACCCCACTGGCCACCCTCCCACACACCAACCCTCATAAAAAAACTCTGTGCATAGGTGTGTTCAATTTCAATCCCCCGCTCTTGCCCTTTCTCCAAGTAGCCTCCATGCGGCATATGCTGGTAGGTAAAATCAAAGGGCTGAAGTGAACGAGGGGAAGTGGAACTCATGATACTCAGACTGAATGTTTTCCTTCCTCTGTTGGTTACGTGGTCCTCACTTTTTACATTGTAGTGGTACCTCATTTGTGCCGTGAAGCGTGACGCGTGAGAGTCACTACGAGTTGTTAGTTGTACAGACTGAACATCCGCTGACAACCGTGCGTTTTCTTGCTTAAACCTTATGTGTTGGCACCTTGCTGGAGAAACCACAGGCAAATGAAATCAATACCACAACTCACTTTACTTAACAAAAAATGTTTGGTACACAGGTATTCAGTCAGAGGTAAAGGCAGACAAATATGGTAGGGAGAAGCCTAAGATGAGGTCAGGTAAACAAGCAGAGATATAAACATGCTGGAACACTGGGTACAAAGAAGAACTGGCACTGAGAGAGGGAAACAAACTGACTAAATACACTAGGGACAGCGGATAATGAGGTACAGGTGAAACTTAACAGGCCGGGGCAGATAATCATACAGGCGGAAACACAAAGGGGCAGGAAGTGAATTATCTGAAACACTGGGAGAGGTGAGGATATCAAAATAAAACAGGAAATGATGAGTGCATAAGTGACAGTGAAAAACATAGGAGCAAGACAGGAGATGACATCTGCTTCAGTCAGTTTTTTGAAAACCAGATTTGAGAAGGGCCTTCTTCTAGGAAATGAGCATTTGATTTTTGTGGACATTGACTATCAGCGTAGTAAAATATTAACAGGCTGGATAACCAAAGGGGTTTCCAGGTGAGGCGTTTAGTGGCAAAAATCTAAAAAATCCTCCAACACACTCATGTTTTAATAGGAACAGTCAAATAAATGACATAGAGAGCAAGAACCATACACACTAGACTCAACCATGCTGTTTAAAGAAACGGTGCTGTCCGATGAAGTCGGATTGGGCTTTTAGGGTTGTGGCTAGTAGGGATATAGCTAAGGCCAGAAGTTACACAGCATCTCGCCAAGTCTAATAGAAAATAATAAAATAATTTTAATACTTTCACCAAGGAAACGCGTATTCATTCTTCGGGAGTGTTTTAATCCAAAGCACGGTCTTTCTCCTATACCTAACTCGTCGTTTTGGTGCCTAAACTTAACTGATCGCCACTTTGTCAGACCCAGACGCCGTAAAGTATCCCTTCTAGCCACAACCGGCTCTTAACAACATCTATTTGCCATAACCACTTGTCAGCCTATTTTAAAAACATGTTTTATTTTTAATAGTTGGGACAAGGAGGACAGTTGTCCATTAGCATTCCCTGGATTTCTAGCTCCAACATCACCAAATCCAATTGTTTCTGTTGTATTTCCTGCAGCACAGTACAGATACTGCTTTTCTCAAAAGCTGTAAACAATGTCTTGCTGAAAGCTGATGCAGGTGAGTGCTCTGTGTTAATGCTGTTAGACAGAAGTGCAGCATTTGATACTGTACAGCGTGAGTCTGCACTCTCCCCACTCCCCAACTAAAGCGGTGGGTCAGGGACTGGTTGTTTTCCTGTTTGATCGAGAGGAAGTTCCTGCCATTCGTAGCTGGGCTTTTCTGACAATTCTGATACTTATGTACTGAAAGATAATCTTAACATTATCATTATGCTGACTTTCCTTTTACTGTTCAAGCCCATAATGGTTCAAAGTGTGATATAAATAAAGATCATTCTAATTGTTTGTGTTAATCATTTTGAATTTTATTATTTACTCTTTCCAAAGTGTATTTTTCCATTGCCATCAATGCCCTGTTTGTTGTTGGCAGGTTTTAAAGCTTTGCTGAAGTGCCTGTCTGGAAGGTTCTGCAGTCGGGAGCTGATAGGAATCATGGGGCCCTCCGGAGCCGGGAAGTCCACCTTGATGAACATTCTGGCTGGATACAGGTGGATATATTCCCTTCTTCTTTCCACATAAAGTAAAAGCGTTGTTGATGTCACATCCTCGATATTAGATATTATAGCTATATAGAGCTTGTCTAGAAAAGCCAATTGTGGATTAAAGCAGCACAATTAGGAGAAATTAGTTTTCATCACAGGCTATTTATGGCATAGATTTAGATAGTGTGTATTATGTGTACAGTCTATTCCTTTTTTGAACTGTCCAGTATGTGTGTTTGTCCTTCCTGCCGCCCAGGGAAACAGGAATGAAGGGTCAAATCCTGGTAAATGGGAAACCCAGGGACCTGAGGACATTTAGGAAAATGTCCTGCTACATCATGCAAGAAGACATGCTGCTGCCACACCTCACTGCACGAGAGGCCATGATGGTGAGTTACTGCTGTGCTTATAGCACTGCCGGGAACATTTAAACTCATTCTCACAGTGGGTTATTATTTTATATCTTTATGGTAATGATAATATATTTTATTTTTGTATTCTGTCTGAACCTGTAAGGAAATGATTGAAAGCTATTGCAGGGGTGTCAGGCCTGGGGTGGAAAGGGGACTGAGTACACAGGGCCCTCATGTGAGGAAGGCCTAAAAATATGCTAGAATGAATAGCTGTGGATGTAAGGAGGGGCCCATAGAAAACGCCTTTCTACAGGGCCCAGAATGTTGTGCTACGCCCCTGAGCGATTGTGCCAGCGTCCTGCGTGGATTGGCATCTGATCTGAGACTGCCCCTGATCTGTATAGTTGTTAAATACCTGTTGCATTACATAATTAGGACATGTTTTTCTCTCTTTGCTGCAGGTTTCAGCCAACTTAAAGCTGGATGAAACTATGGATGTGAAGAAAGAACTGGTGAGCTAAACAAATAACATCTACTACATACACAATAAAGGTAATGACGTTAACACTTCCACTTGAATACTGAATTCGGACCTTAACTATACATGATTTATATATAACCTTTACCAATCCCAGTTAATATTTAGAAATGCCCACTTTCTTTTAACACTGTGGACACGCATATGTACTCAATTTAGATTAAGACCGATCTTTTAGGTACATATACAGTATGTAGGTGGCATGAAGTGCAGTACCACTCAGGTGTAAAAAGTATTTTTATTTCCAAAATAAATCTACCAATCAAGAGCAGAAAGGACATGTTGGCTTTACATTCTGACATGCAAAAACAGGCTTTCACCAGTTACACAGCTAACATAAATGCATACATTGACTGCCCTTGTCATTACTATGGGCAGCTTTATTAGCCACAGGCACCTGTTTTCTGATAAAATATAATAAATATTGGTTTTCTGACTTGTTCTGTTATGTAGCTCCAAATGACCACAATGTATTTGTGCGTATATGTATTATGTTGTTCACTATGACTCAGTGATTATGTCATCAAGTATTATTAAATACTTCTAGCTTCCACTTTGCAGTCTATACTTACAATACTATTACTTATTATTGAATGTAACACAATCATAAAAACTGACGTAATGGCATGTTTATGTTTACGTCTACATCGCTTTTTAACCATCGATTTTGGGAACAAATGTTAAACAAAAGAAGAAAAAAAAGGTTTTGTATTTGTAAAGTGACCTGGTGAAACTGGCAGGTTGTGAATCTCTTTCTTTCTCTCTGACTTTCTCTGTCCAGGTGAATCAAATTCTGACTGCATTAGGGCTCCTTGGCTGTGCTCACACTCGTACCAGCTCGCTGTCCGGTGGTCAGTGTAAACGGCTGGCCATCGCCCTGGAACTTGTCAACAATCCTCCAGTCATGTTCTTTGATGAGCCCACCAGGTGAGACGGACAGATGCGGCTATGCTGGAGATGGCTAAATGTGAACTTCAAAACTATTTTGAACATATGACATGTATAGTGCACATAATATCAACTGAAACTAGAAGCAGATCATCTCATAACATTGAAAAATGAGCTCTTGCAGAGCAGAATGAATTACACATCTCAACAGAATTCTGTTTATTTCTTTGCCTCAGATTACTTTCCAGTTGCTCATTAATATTGTCCCTCCTGCATGTCTCTCTCTCTCTCTCTCTCTCTCTGCTCAGTGGCTTAGACAGTGCGTCATGCTACCAGGTGGTCTCACTAATGCGCTCTCTGGCTCTGGGAGGACGGACCATCATCTGTACCATCCACCAACCGAGTGCCAAACTGTTTGAGATGTTTGACAAGGTACAAGTCTGTCAATATGATGAAATGAATGTGTGGCTGGACATTCCAGTTTCTATTTATTTTATGAGAAGCTGTGGTGCATGCCAATACTGTAACATTGTACACAGGCACCGGCTGTTAAATGAATCGGCCTCTGTCAGGTGGAAACTTTTTGAAAATAAATTATCTTGTCAATTTACTTGTCAACCTTGAATCATTTTGTTCCCCCACAGCTTTACATTCTGAGTCAGGGACAGTGTATCTACAAAGGCACAGTCCCATACCTCATCCCCTATCTGAAGACTCTGGGACTTTATTGCCCAACCTACCACAACCCTGCAGACTTCAGTATGTCAACTTCCCATTTATTCATACGTTGCTATACTTTGCTGAAAATGATTATCTGTATCTCTCTCTGCCTCTTCCTTTGCTTCAGTCATTGAAGTTGCATCAGGAGAGTATGGAGACTTAAACCCTGTGCTGTTTGAGGCGGTCCAAGGTGGAATGTGTGCATTAGAGGAGAAGAAGAACCAATGTGATAACAATGGCCAGTCAGTCTGTGCAACAAAGTGCCCAATGGTGTGTAGTAGATGATGTGTATGCCGTACTGCAGTCAAGGCTGGATTACCAACTGGGCAAAGCAGGAAACTGTCCTAGAGCTTTAGCAGTTCACTGTGTGGCAAATACTTTTTGGTTAATTGATTTATTGCAAATTAGTTTGGTGTTATGCACCACGGGAACACAATATAAACAGAAAATATTTGTGCTGTGATTATCACTTCATTGGAGGGGACCCTGTGTCAAAGTCAAGTTTTAATACCTTTTCATTTTCGTTTAATATTATGCGTGTTATACATGTTTTTTTAAGAATAGTACATTTGGGAAAGGGAGTTTTTCCTCGCCACTGTCGCACTATGTTTGCTCTTGGGGGAATTACTAGAAAGACTTTATAAATTATAGAGTGTAGTCTAGACCTATTCTATCTGTAAAGTGTCTCAAGATAACTGTTATGATTTTATACTAAATAAAATAAAATTGAATTGAATTGAATTGAATAATGACCATTTTTGTTCACCAATTCCAAACTAAAGCATTTTGAATTTGGTACTGGGGAGGATTTGTGACTCTGACTAGCTTCTTTTCCGTGGCATAACATAAACTCATACGCTTGTTGCATCTTTTAGGAGAGCCCTGCATTTCTATGTTAAGTAACATTGATTAAGTAACAACATTTTCAATGGAAGTACAGAACGGGAAAAACAAGTGGGCTGCTTAGAAAGCTGGTAGGTGGATCTTATTACCTTTCAGCTGTTTTCAGTTTTAACTGACCATTTCCTGGTTGTAGCTTCATATTAACAGTACAGGCATGACTGACAGTGGTATCAAACATGTCATCTAACAAAAAAGAATGCAAAAAAAAGCCAAGAAGCATTATTTGCCAAAAATATTCCTTGTCATCATATTATCACCTGGTTTCTGCAGCAACATTTTTGCCCAACAGTCAGTTCATCCAGCCCTGGCAGCAGAACGTTGTGTTGTGGGTTATAATTATAGACACATTTTTCCATGTTATGAGATGATCTGCTTCTATTTCCCGCAGGATGCCGGACCCATAGAGAGACATACTTTTGCCACAAGCACACTGACACAGTTTTGTATTCTCTTCAAGAGAACTTTCATAACTATATGTCGAGACCAGGTGGGTGACATTTGTTCAGACATATTGTGTAAATATCATAGCTGTGCACTGGTTCCAAACACATGGAAACAGTCCTGTCCTATCTATAAGATTACTTTACAGAATAAAGAGACCTAAAATTACCTACCTTAAAAATAATCAGGCAGTTTATCATCCGAGTCTGAGGCTACATGTTTATTTTTTCCTGCTTTTGTTCTGTTCTCAGGTTTTGACCCACCTCAGACTGATATCTCACATCGCCATAGGTGTGTTAATAGGCTTGCTCTATCTGAACATCGGCAACGATGCCAGCAAAGTCTTCAACAACACCGGGTTTCTCTTCTTCTCGATGCTTTTCCTCATGTTTGGAGCGCTCATGCCAACCGTGTTAACCTGTGAGTCTGATGGAGGGGAGGGAATTATTAATTAACATATTTAAAATCCAATTTGATGTTGTGCCAATCAACAAGGCCCAATTTCCAAAATCCTATATGTTGTGAATTGATATTGATATATGCATGTGAATGGTTTTGTTAGTTCCTCTGGAGATGAATGTGTTCCTGAGGGAGCATCTGAACTACTGGTACAGCCTGAAAGCCTACTACCTGGCCAAGACCATGGCTGATATCCCGTTCCAGGTGAGCTGGCACTGTTGGGGTTGGAGCGATGAGTTGGCTCACGAAGGACCTGAGTGCTGACAAACTTGTTGTTACACACAGAAAAAAAAAAACCTACATAGTACCCCACTGCACTCCAGTGTTAGTTGAAAGTACTACCTGGTTGTTGCAGTGGCTTAAAACATCAACCAGCATTTCTGCAGGGTTTTGACCACTGCTGACTGACAGTTAATTCAAGTAGTTCACTTTTTTTCTTTACAAAGTGGGAAAGATTCCTATATTATTCAGATGCTGGCTCCAAAAACAACTAAACACAGATTTCTTCTGTAAATATACTAATATAATATTGCGTTTCATCATGTGTGCAGGCAAAATAAGTTGGATTGTGTAGTCTATACTTTTAAAAAAACCTTATTGTTGCATATTAACAGTTAACCCCCAACAATCATAAGAAGAAGACCATGTTATCCATCATTGTCCAAACGTAGTTTCACTGTGTTAACCAACATCATATACTGTATGTGTGATGTGGCTCTCTGAATCCTAGTTACATGAAAACAAGGCAGGTTTTGTTTGTCCTTGTATACCACACATATTAGCAGATTTTAATTTGGAAGAAAATGAAAATTTCACATCTTTCCTTTAATGGAATTTATCAGAAACAAGCCATTGACACAACTTTTGCGCGTTTCATTGTGGCCAGCTTCAGTACAGTATCAACGGGTACATTAGATAAACAAAAGATTAATGTTAATCAATGTAAATTGTTCCTTCACTAAATAAAAGTAAATGATGGTGTTATTTTAGGTGATCTGCCCCATCATGTACTGCAGCATCGTGTACTGGATGACAGAGCAGCCTCCTGAGGCCAGTCGCTACTTACTCTTCATAGCCTTGTCCACCTCTACTGCCTTGGTAGCCCAGTCCCTCGGCCTTCTGGTTGGGGCTGCTTCCAGCTCCCTACAGGTACTGCATGTCTGCATTGTTAAATATAGGATTTCTTTGCTCATGTTATAAATATAAGACAGGATATGTCCTCTGCATCCTTATACCTAGGTAGCCACATTTGTCGGACCTGTCACAGCTATCCCCCAGTGCTGCTTTTCTCTGGCTTCTTTGTGAACTTCGACACAATCCCCAAGTATCTGCAGTGGAGTTCCTATGTGTCTTATGTCAGGTGTGTACCAGAATCACTATTTTTTGTTAACATAGGGGATTAGGAATTCCAATGTTGGTTGTTTAGTCTGGCCACAGCAAAACATCATGTTGAATTTCTATTTATTACAACGTCAGTCTTATTTCCATAGATTTGGCCATGATTTCTATTCTGACCAAGTCATTATTTTAGGTGTGGAGATACAGTAACATCACTAGAAATAACTCAGCCTCACTCCCAGGTTAGCCTAGAACAAAGTATTCTTAGTTTATTTGGCAAAAACAAAAATGAGCAGCAAAACTATTACCTAAACTGTCTATTGACTAACAACTTTGACCTAACCATACTTACTATAGCAGTTCTTGTGTGTAACAAAGGAACTATTACAGTTCTCAGTTTTTCACACTTTGAACTGTCTTTCCAAATTGAAAATAGAAATAGAAAATAGAAAATATCCTTCATTGTTCAAGGGGTGGCTTCAGCAAACTTAATCACATTTTATACCAAAATAAAAATTGGGCCTCATGCAACATTTTCATATTCTTATCCTAAATACAAGAGTTCCAAGTCACCAAACTCGTTCGTTTCAGCCTGATGAATGCCACCTGTTCATGCAGAGGTGCCTGTTAATTGATCATTAACATAATCAACACCTCTAAATTGCTATACAAGTCTTTCACTTTGAATCTCAATAAAGCAGTTAAATGTTTACAGCTTGTTAGTTAACACTGTATAAGTGCTCCAACTGTCTGAGGCTGATTTCTAAGTAGTTTTGTTAAAACCACTATCATTTCAAAATGTTCCCCTTCACAAACATTGTGGCCCATAAAAGCTAATGGCTAATTGTACCGACCTCAGGGACTCAATTCTTTGGGGTGACTTCTCTTCAGCACCACACACAGGACAAAGTTGCATTTTTAACCTCTTTATTAACAAGGCTTTATAGGATTACCAAAACCATCAGTATGCTGTTAGTTCCATTTAAAGTGCTTATATTATGCTAATTTTCAGGTTCATAATTGTATTTTAGGTTGTATCAGAATAGGTTTACATGGTTTCATTTTCAAAAAACACCATATTTTTGTTGTACTGTACATTGCTGCAGCTCCTCTTTTCACCCTGTGTGTTGAGCTTTCCGTTTTAGCTACAGAGTGAGACATCACACTTCTGTTCCATCTTTGTTGGGAGTTACAGATGCCCAGTAGCTGGGTAAGGACTACTACCTAATACGAAGCAGAGTATGCGGGCGTGCCATTCCAGCAGCTAGGCGAGCATTATAACATGTGTTACAAAGTGAAGTCACAGTAGTAAAGGCTGGACTACAATAGAGGTGTTTGGAGCAGTTTGTGAACAGTGTTTTCTGTTGGAGATGGTGAGTGCCTTTGGGGTGGACTTGCGGCTTTTTCACTTTGTAAACCTATAAAGTGCACAAAAAATATATATAACGCAATGAAGGAAAGGGAAAAAGCCAAAACACATAATATGAACACTTTAAAACGTACACATTGTGCACTGCTATGAAGATTGAAGTAATAAAACAGTTCTTAGTAGAGCTGAAGAGTTTGGAGCCTTGTTTAACTTTTGAGCTATTTTGACTCAGTATCGGTAGGGCTGGGTAGCGAATTCCATACTTTTTAGGCACCAGCCGAATTCCCTCTAAAGTATTGAGTATTGAAAAAAGCCTTGTCATTTGATACCCAATTATTATACCTCAAGAAGTAAAGTAAATCTCAAAAAGCATGCAGCATGTTTCTACCAGGATCTAATAATGTCTGTGATTGGCTGTTTAGTGTTAAACGTCATAGAGACACACAGGAAAAACTCTTAAATAAATAAAAAGATGTGTGCCGTAACGTGTAATATTTTTTTTGTTTTATAAAATTGGAATCGAAAAAAGTATCGTTTGGGAACCGGTATTGAAGTTACAGTATCCGTATCGGTACCGTTATTGAAAATCTTTGAACAACACCCATCCCTAATTTCGGGAGATGAGTTACTTGGCTATTTGCAATAATTGTATCTCTCCCACAGGTATGGCTTTGAAGGGGTGATCCTGTCCATCTACGGGATGAACCGTTCCGAGCTGGAGTGTCCAGGAAAGGTGTGTAAGTTCCAAAAGCCGGAAGAGGTTCTGCAGTTATTGGATGTGGAAGATGCAAAGCTCTACATGGATTTCATTGTCCTGGGCATTTTCTTCATTATTCTACGGCTGGCCACCTACCTTGTCCTCCGCTACAAGGTGAAGTCCGAGCGGTAGGTTTCGCTTGGCACCCTTTTGAAACCTCATGGCCCTCCCTAATGTCATCCCAGACCTCTGGTCTCTTTTCTGTGCACAGAAAACAACCTCTCATGTGGGAATTTGTTTTGTTTCATTATACGCATTGCTGCTTTAAGGACAGAGCATACATACTCATCTGGTCTACTGCCAGCACCTGTGCAGTGACTGATGATGCAGAGCAGTGAAGAGATCCTCTTATACATCTACATATACCTGTTTTACCTCAGACACCAGGACTTAATTCCTGTGCACAAAGCCATGTAAGCAGTGAGAAAGGCAAAGAAGCTGAGCCACATTCAGCAGCATGTATTGTATGTTTCATATTCCTGCAAGACATTTTGAGAACAAGGCAGATGTGATATAGTAGTACTATGGAGCGGACATTCATGTTTATTCTACACTGTGTGCTGTGACTTTGGTCCACAAAACTTCCCCCTTGAGAAAAGCAAATACAAACCGTGTTTACATTGTGTTATTAATCAGAAGAAGAAGAAAAAACAATACATGGTTGTACTGGAGAATATGTGTGATGTTGTGTATGAAAGAGTGAACACTGGGGAAGAAGCAGTTTGTTTGAGGTAGTTGTCATATGACAGAACTTGGGTGACAGTTTGGAGTTCCAAAACATTTACTTCCTGTGTATGAAAATAAAATCAACGTTTGAGCTAGATTGTTTTTTAACGTGTGGATAGTTGTAAATTAAGCTTTATCATGATTGCTTGTCGAGATTTGGTATTTTTTGTACTTCCATAATATAATCTGAAATCTTTAAAATCTCAGTTATAATCAAAATTGTTCAGCCTTAATCATTTTATACTATCCTGTATTATCTTTAGTACTGTATTATATGCAAATGTGATTATATAGATGTATATAAGCTAAATAGATAAATTGCTTTATCCTTATTTTTTTGTGTCCACACTACATCCCGTAATGTTACAAGGACACAACATGCTTATGCAATCGTGTTTGGTGCTATATGAAGTTTTAGGTTATATTTGAATTACATACTGTATATATATGTACTGTATACACATATATATATACTGTATATATGATATATAAATATATATGTGTCTATGTATATGTGTGTATACTGTATATAAATATATACTGTATATATACATACGTATGTATATATATAAATATATGTGTGTGTGTATATGTGTGTACACACATGTATATATAGAAAATGATGCATCTGGACTGCACATTCTAAAAATACTGAGCATTTTGATAACAACCAAAGAAAAATTATTGTAACTGCAAGTATACTCACATTTTATTTACAATGTATTGAGAATCTTTCTGTTGTTGTTTTTTTATGTTGTTCCGGGAAATGTTCTTTTTTTTAAACATATATTGGAAATATTTTATCTTAACTGAAATGTACAGCTAAGTAAAATATCTGATATGATAGTCCAATAAACACTGATCTAACTATTTCAATTAAATATCTCAGTTTGTTCATGTGCAGTGAATACGCTATATGGAATCCTTCTACTTTTACTTTTAGGGGGGCAGTGTGACCATGGTAAGGGATCATCCTACAATAAGCATCAATGGCTCGAAGTTAGCGTTATGGAAAGCCTTCATTCTGAAACAATCATTGAGGTTGCCTGAAGTCAGACTTTTTGCAGAAAGTCTATCTATTCTGAGAATACTCCTCTCTTACCACACACAAGCCAACAAAACAAAAACAGCTGGTTCTTCTTTTTATCTGTTTGCTTTCATCACTGTCACTGACACTGTTTTTGCAACAACTGAACTGGAGATCTTTACGTTTTATTGTAAAGATCCCTGGAGTACTTATGCAGACATGGACTGGCAGAAAAGACATAAACTGTAGCTTTTATAAGATGCACTGACATTTTATTCTAACGAGTTGATACAAAGTTAATTAAGGCTATCACCTCCACAAAACTCTCTAAATTTCTCAGTATGGCTATGTTCAGAATATGGTGCCGTCCGGCGATTTGCACGTGCAGAAGCTAGAAAGATGCGTTTTACGTTGTGTTTTGACTGAGTACCCAGATGCTAGAATGAATAGCTGTGGATTGTCTTAAAGACAAACTAGCACACTTACGTTCCTCCCCCGCTTGACCCACAAACATCCAGCTTAGGCAAACGAACAAGGTCCATGTCCACACATCTGAATCCCAGGACCCATGATTGATTGAGATATGCCTAAGTCTCTTGTGTTAAATAGTCTCTGTTTGCTACAGAGATCCAGCCCCTTCCTCACAAACAAACAACACACACACACACACACACACACACACTTTGGCTTATTTTGGGATTTAAGCAAAAACTACCCCCTTTTGGGACATCACTATTGTACAGTACATAGGTTAGAACATAGCTCTTTAACAGAGTTACTGCAGGGGTCAACCAAATTATTGGTAATTTGTTGAATGTTTCCCTTCCTAACAAGAATCCAACATATTATTAGCAAATATAAATCAGCTCATTTTGAACATTGATCATAGGCTTTTTGCTCTATATGCTAGCCACTAAGATAGCCAGCCACAGATCCAGTTAATCCAAATGATTCTCTGTGCCACATGCATGTTTAACATCAAAATATGATTCATGAAATCATGCCAACAATTATTATTTAAATAGCTTAGTATTCTATGCAAAAAAAGGTATGTATATAGGCTGTAGGCCACCCTACACGTTATTGTAGGCACAGTTTAATATGCAACTTAATTTTATACAATTATGTAGTAGGGGGTCCCTGCTCTGTCTCTCTTTCAGTTAAGGGTCCTTGTCTAAAAAAACATTGAAGACCCCTGATTTAGAGGGATAATACCTCCATCAAAGTATTGTCCATCAAATTATACCCACATAATACAAATCACTTCATAATGAATTAACTATGATTAGGGACCATATATTAAGGCAACTTGTGTGATCTCACAGTCATTCAGGTATTATGAAAACTACTCACACGGCTCTTCATTATGGCTGCAAATCAAAAATGTTTTTTATGTTTAACTAATCTATTAATTACTTACGTTAGAATTAAACTGATTGTGCCTTGAGTCTGTGACAAAGACTATGTAAATGTAAAATATGAGAATAAGTGTGTAAGTTATTTTGTCTTGAGACACACACAGGTATTAAGCAAAATTGGTAATATACAGTACATAATAAAAATGTATATTTTATATATTTAAAATCATTAGTCATCATAAATACATTTGATTACAAAGACATGCTGCACTTGGCATTTAAAAAGTTCATAATGTCCTGGACTGCACCATACTGACCTTTTGGACAGAGCAGTTACACATCCATTAGGTGCATAAAGTATATCAGCAAGAGCAAGTGTATGCTGGTATTATTGACAAAAGCACTCAAACAATAAATGTTTGACCGTTACCTGAAACTGAACCCAAAGGAATGACATTAATTTACTCAGAAAAAAAGCATTTACTTTCCCCCACGGAGTTATGGTCAGTTTTTTTTTCTTCTAACCAAATCAAACATGTTAAAGGACAATGTTGCAGAATCAGGTCGAGTGTTTATTTACTTGGCAATATTCCATCACTGGTGGAAGGACAAATAATGCGTTTACTCCACAACGCTGCGGAGATACGTGACTACGCAACAGAGGGCGACAGTCAGTGATTCAATGTAACATGGATCATGCTAAGACAAGAAGAAGAAGCGACTATGCGTTTCCTACATGAGACTTTCTTTAACTGTCTATGGTAAGAGAACGGTTTCCTAAGATAGCGAAGGTATATCCCGCCTTACTCTGCCTAACTCTACGTCTGATTGGCTTACCCTGACATTTTTACCTTAACTCTAACCAATCGCACTCATCGTGCATAACCTAACCAATCCCACCAACGCAGGCTGAGTAAGGTGGGTCATGCCGTCGCCATTCTAGGAAAACCCAAATTTGCGGCACATTCGTGTCGATTACTGTTGTTACTCTACTTTTATAATGGCTCAAATGAGGGTTTTACGTTGCTGAGCGCCTGCTGACAGCCTTCACTCAGGTTGACAGAGATACAGTAAGCTCGACCTTATAGTTTGTTTTGGCGGTGATAATGTAGCCACTGTGCTACAACGTTCTGTCAACTAATTTAGCATTCTTTCTACGCAATGTTTAGCCAACGTTCAGCTCTGTCTTACATGTACGTATGTAGCATGTATGTAGCATTACATGTACCTATAGCTAGCTAGCTATTTTTGGGGCTTTATTTGGGTGGACAGCTAGGTGAGAAAGGGGAGAGAGAGAGGGCAAAGACATGCAGGTGTTCGTCACAGGTCGGACTCGAATCCTGGACCTCTGCATCTAGGCATTACCTCGAAGTATATGTGCGCCCGCTCTACCCACTGGGCCAACCCGGTCCCACTAGCTTGCTAGCTGACAGCTTTAAGGATGAAGAAAGGAATCGTCACAGTGTATAAACTTTAAAGCATATTAAGATAACGGCATAATTAAAACACTTGAAAATTAAAAAATGATGAAATGAAACCTCATCAAATTGGATTAGCTAACTAGCTAATGTCCAGTCTACCTGACAAATGTCACTTTGTCAAGTTGTCCATATAAATGCTGTCAAGACAAACAAGCACGTGCCACTCAGACAAACCTTTCAAACAGAGCTTAGGGCAGCATTTAGTTACCACTAAAATATATTCAGTGGCCTAAAAACGGCTGGCAGCAGGTACAACCTTATACTGTCTACTACTAATGTGTTCAATCTTGAATGGCCTAGACGGCTGAGGACTTCTAACTCCAGTGTTAGACTGATGGAATTAGAAATATATTTGGACCATTTAGTAGTTAAGGGTTGTTAGCTCTTAGGTTTTTCTGTAAGTTGAAAATGTTGCTGTTGAAGGCATGCACTTTATTTTTGTTTTGTTTTATTCTAGATAATGTGTGTATTTATAACATATACTGTATTTAATATCAGCTTAGTGTCTGGGCAACAATACCAAAGCTTCAGATGGCTTAACAGGGTGTCCCATTTCCTATGTCATTATTTCTTATGATTGTATGACTTTAACTGCTTTGCCAAAAAAAAGGAAAAAAAAGTGTAAAGCTTTATCAAGCACTGTGAGTAATAGCCTATATGTAACACACAAAAAAAAGGATCTCTTCAGTGATTCAGATGCTTTGGATGGGAGTGGAAACCACTACTTATTTTTTGAATAGTTACTAAATAAATATTACCCGAATAACATTTGATTTTTACTTTTGCCAACAGCAGTTTAACTGGACTAGGAAGGCATGCTGCCTTTAGTTGGGGCAGAGTTGACACCAGTGCAGCTCTATCGACATCTCCTCAGATGTTGCAGGCAGTTACCAACCCCAGCAATGCAGCAGCATTATCGACATGCCATAAGACAGGTGAGGTCAACATGTGCACCAACTATTGACAAGCTAAATAGTATGATCTTGGACACTGTATTTATATAGATTTTAACTGACAAACAACTCATATATACAAGTGACTGAGCTGCAGTTGATACATATTTATATATTAGGGCTGTAACAATATGCGATATGAAACCGAAATCGCGATATGAAACCAAAATCGCGACACTGGGTCCACAAACCTGTCGTGGAGTAAAAAAGCGAAGCGAGGGAGGAGGGGTGGAGACACCGGTAAAGCTAGGAGGTGTAACGATAATGGAGGTGTAACGTTATGAATGGCCGCTGTTCTAACTCAGGTGTCCGGGTCTGTTTCCTGGCGGTTCAGTAAACTGCCGTTAGCGTCGTTAGCATTGGAGTTAAGTGCTGACCGGGCTGGCTGGGGGCTAACTGTGGATGTGTCCCCCGGCCAGGACTGTAATGATTGTGGATGGTTGCTAACTGGATGGGGGCTGACTGTGGATGTGTCCCCCGGCCGGGACTGTAATGATAGTGGATGGTTGCTAATTGGATGGGGGCTGACTGTGGATGTGTCCCTGGCCGGGGTTGTAATGATAGTGGATGGTTGCTAA
>CM049373.1:28070336-28222836 GCA_026937815.1 Etheostoma perlongum | reverse complement strand
TGCAGTGTATATTTACACTGAATTCAACAGGCTATATAGCTTGATAACATAATGCTGACTAGTGGCTCGTTATCCGACTATCGCACAGTGATAATACCTATGTTGCCGACAGTCTCTGGTCTGCTTGTTGATGCAAAACAGACATTTGGTTGAACTACGACCTCCAATGAAAGATCACTATGGCTAGACGAGACAGGGCTTTTATTTTGGCATGCATTATGTAAAAACATTAAAGGAGTTTTGTCTCTTTCAAAAGGTGGAAATAGCTTTACGGTTTACATACTGTTTTCCTGTCCAACCTAAAACCTAAATTAAAATTAGTTACATTGGCTAACTTAACTCAGCTACTTACCGTTAGCTAACGTTAAGCCTGCTCACAAAAGCTAATTGGACAACGACTTAAAACACAGACATACTATCCTCGTTAAGACGAATTAAGTTCCTTAGATAACGTTATATTAAACCAACCGTGTCATACAATGTTTGGAACATAAAACAGTAAAGTTTACCTGTTTAAACCGCTACCACCGTTCAAACAGATGGCTCTGTGTTGTGCGATGTGGCACAGCAAGCAAGCAAACCCAAGGCAGAAAGCTCCTCCTCCCGCTGCCAAGGAAACCAAAACTTCTTCGTGTGTTTTACTGCGGTTGTTGATCAGCTCATTGGTGCATTACCGCCACCTTGTGCTCTGAAAGGGTGGGATGGATGGATAGATAGATAGATAGATAGATAGATAGATAGATAGATAGATAGATAGATAGATAGATAGATAGATAGATAGATAGATAGATAGATAGATAGATAGATAGATAGATAGATAGATAGATAGATAGATAGATAGATAGATAGATAGATAGATCCAAGGTCCCATTAGCTTACAGATATCACACAACATACACATACATCATAACAGGGTGTTAAAAACACATAAAAATTAAAAAATCATCAATATGCATATGCACAATAAAAGAAGATACTAAATAAAGTAAATGAAAAAATACACATAAATAATATGGACAATAAAAGAAGATACTAAATAAACTAAATAAAAAACAATCCAGATGAATGTAATAAGGGATGCATAAGCATGAGACATTTGTATTGACAGTAGACTTACAATCTAATTCCCTTTAGAATAAATAAATAAACATACAAACAAACAAACAAACAAATAAATTAAGGGTCCTCCTCAAAAAAGGGAATCATTTCTTTTCAGTTAATTACATGCATAAGTAATCCAATGACAAAATGAATGACTGTTTTGGTCATAGATTTCATATACTTTCTGTAAGAAACATCTAAAAGTAAAAATTCTATGAGATAGGTGTCCCTGGTATTAAATCTTATGAAAGTGGGGCCATGGTATAATTTCTATCAGTTTAGGGGTCCTTGGCATAAAAAGATTTGGGAACCAGACAGTTCCACTGATGAAGGCGCTATAACGACAGTTTAGTTCAGTCTGTATGGACTACATTAACTAAAGCATGAGACAACTTCTTGGCCCAGTTAACTAATTAATCCATAAATTATCTGTTAGACCTTGCAAGTATGTACACAATACATGGGCTATGTGTTGCGTCATGATTTTCTTTAAAAAAATAAAAATAAAATAACATCTGCTGTCCTTGTAGTTCATATGATTTATAAGGTGAGTCCCAATACTTTGTATGTGTTGTGCATTTGAGGTATTTGTTGTGCCAAGAGCCAGGAATGCCAGTTTTGGCTAGGAAAAGAATTGGATTATGAGATAACAAATCAAAATTAGAGATAATAAACATGTTCAACTTTCTAAAAATATATATATATATATATATATATATATATATATATATATATATATATATATTATTTATATAGTCTAGTATTTGGTAATTTAAAGTATTTTTTAAAACATTTTAAAGTCCACCCAGGTAATCCAAGGCAACGATAAATATGAATGTAATGTACATAAATACACCACAACTCCAGTAAAAGCAAGGTATCATCGTAGGCTAGCCATAATAATACCTGCTGACCGGATAGGTCAGAATAAAAACGGCTCGCAATATATGCAAGCAATCATAGACAGTTAAAAAATATATATTTAGATAGATATTTACAATCTATGCTCGCAATGCATGTTACTGACTGTGGAGGGCAGCGTTATATATCACAACGCACAGCCTGCCGTAAACTCTTTCAAAGAAGAAGAAAGAAGATTAGGAGAGAGTTTAACTTTACAGGTTTTTTTACAACTCAGATATTTCTACTGTTGTGAATTTTCGTCTCACGACGATAAAGGCCTGTTTAATTATCCAGACGGTGTGCTGTTATCTAACAACACATAAGGACAGCACCGAGAGCTCGGTAAGTAAACTGATGTCTCGTTACGTGTTGTTCTCTGCTGGGTGTCGTTAGCTGGGGACATAACGTCACGCACTCCATTGAAGAATCTGGAACTTTAGTAGAACATAACGTTACACATCCGAATGCCAGTTCACTTTATAACTAACTCGGCGTTGGGTTCAATTACTAAAACTAACCCAGATTTCAATACAATTTTAACTGTTAGGATTGGCTAGTTTGTCTGGTTGTCCCGCAATCGCATTGGAAGTTTGCCCACCCTGTTCAACGTTAGCTAACATTAGCAAAACATACCCACGTAGGAAGTAGTGGAGTGACGCAAAGCGAATATTTAACTGACGTTAACGCTAATAAGCATTGACAAGAAGACTATAACGTTACCTGTTTTGCACATACATTACTAAAGTAGCGTAATACAATGTTAGGGCCTTGGCCTTTGTACAACGGGCACATTTTTGAAGGGAGTTCAGTCTATAACATTTCTCTACACGACCGAACAGGACAGCCGAGCTAACCCTCTGCTTGCTGTTGACTACATGGATAATAACTCATGTATAATAAGACCACCGGTTGATTAGCATAATTTGCCACACCAAAGACATATTAACATTAGTTCTCTTTTTCAATTAACTTTCTTGTGTAAACATACAACGTGACAAAAACATAAATTATAAAACAGTCATCAAACTTTAAAGATAAAAAGACAGCCCTGTCTTCACTGTCAATTTGGTGATACATGCGTAATGCAGTAAGTAAGTAATAATGAAATGAATAAAAACAACTGAAGTCAAAATAAATAAAACTTAGCATATCACCTGTATGAACACGTTTCTTATTTACAATTTGGATAGACTTAAACATTTCTTGAATTAAATTCTGAAAGGTTCAAATGCCAGCTGAGACTGAAACAGTTTTTTGTTTTCATAGTATAATATCACATCATTGGCTTCCCACTTGAGTGATTACTAACTAGCTCCACTAAGGAGGACCACTACCAGTATATGAAAGAGATTGAATATCAGCTACTAATTATAGTTAATTTCAAGATAAGTGAGCTGCTACCATTGTAAATGTAGTTGGTTGTTTATATGCGCACCTCTTCCTACTCCTCTAGTTTCCTGCTGAGTCACATTCCATTTAATGAGAAGCGGATCTGAGAAAAAGATAACCGTCTAATAGGTGGCTTCCACTCTATATTGTGATACACGCCTTCAGCCACTGGGTGTCCTGCTTTAACACTCATTGTCAACATTGTCTTCTCCTGGGTATCTTCATAGAGAATATTTGGCTGCAGTTAAGGGCTCTGTTTTTCCAGGAATGATCTGGAGCAGTGAGAGGTTGTGGCGGCCTCATCAGTAGCTGTCACCACGGCGGGGGACCATAAGACCTCCGTCTGCAGGGTGGTCATCTTCCTCCAAAGGGACATGTCCGGGGACAGCTGCCTGCCCCAGCATCACACCCAGTCTCACTCAACCTCCTCAGTCCATCCTCTGGCCTGTCCCAAGACCAAGACCTGCAGTTATCAAGGAGCGGTGGGCCTCGGCAACAAGTATGTCCGGATCAATGTTGGCGGGACCCTGTTTTACACCACACTGCAAGTGCTGACCAAGCAGAACTCCATGCTGAAAGCTATGTTCAGTGGAAAGAAGGAAGTGTTCACTGATAAAGAAGGTAAGCCGTCTGAACTGCAGATCAAGGTGGTGTCCACAGTGGGGGAAAAAATCTGTTCTGTTTCTGTGAAAACTAGTATTGCCATTTAAATGTGCTATTTTTAATAACATTGCAGGTTAAAATTTAACACAACCTCTAACAGCGACTGTTCAGAATATAATGGCTGATTTATATGTATGCTTTTATGTAAAACATGACTTCACTGACACATTTGGCATATTTTGGGAAAATGGATCACAAATATTTTATCGACTGCTATTGTAAACCACACTTGTTGCTCATCATGATCAGGTCTAGCCAAGAATTATTGAATTAATTCTACTGAAAGAACACCAGAAGAAAGTCTTGCATAATAAGTAATTGTCTTTTTTAAGATGTTGGATTTGCTGTTATGTTGATCACATATTGTTTAATTTGAATGAAAATCTGCAAACTCTGTTCGTGTCACAGCATTGCGCACCTGTGGCTTAGACGTACATATTCTCAACATGGTTTGTGTTTCTGTTCAGGTTGGATCCTGATTGACCGTAGTGGGAAACACTTTGGCAGCATCCTGTGCTACCTACGTGACGGCACAGTCACCTTACCCAAAGGACGTCGGGCTGTCCAGGAGCTGATGGCGGAGGCTAAATATTACCTTGTCCAGGGGCTAGTGGAACTTTGTCACAACACCCTGCAGGTCAGTCCCACCCACACTGACTGATATATGAAGTTCAGAGAAGGCAGATGTATTGTTATCAAGCCTCTGGACAGTCTGTGTATCAGCAGAAGAGTTCTGGGTCTGAGTAGTCTTTTTTATTTTTTATTTTTCTTCTTAACATTATACAAAATGCATTGAGCCTAGTCAGTGAGCATCTCTGAATACTCAATATAAAATTTCAAGTTCAATGACCAACATTACTGCGTTTACAATGATTTATAACATTAGTTTTTTTTCCTTTGGTGTCCTTGTCTGTCTTAACATCTGGGGCCAGATGCATTAAACTCTGTAGATTCACGACTAAAGCTGTGTGTACCCACAAAGACAGAAATATGAGTACACATTATTTTTTTTAAATCAGATTTGTAAAGCGGCACGTCAGCTGATTCTGTTTCATAAATCTCAAGCATTCTGGAAATGGGCACGTGCATGAGCCTCGTTTCCACTCCCACTGTTCGCCATAAACGGAGAAACGGCCTTAAACAGCCTTTTGCACATCGATACTCCACCACTCATTAGACCTGTCACGCAATGCTGGGGCTATTTATAGTATCTGTAACACTAATTCATCCCATGTTTCTGCAACCATTGTTCAATTCTCGATCACAATGCTTATTAAATGTCATAAGGATGATCAATTATTCATTCATATGGTGCTAATGTTAAAAAAAATGATGGCTCAAATGTGAATAAAAAAAGTGGTGAAATTCACTCAACTAATTTAAAATGAAGTCAATAAATTGGCCTTTAATATTTTACAGAGCACTGTTTGGACCGCAAAAGAAAAAATAGTCCCAGGACCGCAATTCGAGATTTAAAGCTTTAGTGTGTAACCTTTTTGATATTAAAAGGTCCTCTAAGCAATGTTTCCTTCCGCGCACTAACCCCCCCAACCCCTAACCCCAAATCCTTGTCGGTTATTGTCTGGAACACTATTAATGGTTCGTGGTGCAGGTTGGCAAAGTTTACATTTGTTGCCGTTTGTAGACCCTGGGCTGTCTACAGAGACTGTGTTTTTTTTTACAGAGTGTTTTGGGGACAGGCAGCTCGCGGATAGTGAGATGTTGGCCGTTTGCAACAAACAACATCACCTAGAGCACCTTTTAATGAACGTTCATGTAACGAATGTTACATTCAAGCCATTGCTACAAAGCTAAATAAGACTATCGGCTCCACATCTGTATTTCTCAGCATTAGAAGATTGTGGCGTCCGGCGACTTTCCCGGCGTAGAAGCTCGAGTGAAGATAATTACCTCTTCTGAAGAGTCCATCATGTTTTTTTCATCAAACTGTCCTCCTTAGCTGCTAACAACTGCGTCGAGGAGGGGCAGGGCGCGATCACGGAAGGCTTGTATCATGTGGACGCTCCGACAGTGTTGTTGTCATGACTTAGAATTCCTCATGTGGGTGACAGAAACTACGCACTGTAGCTTTAAATCAAGAATTAGATCCTTTTGCTCATTTTTCTTCTACTGCATTCGAGAAACCATTGTTTCACAGTCAGTGGGTTGTTCTTTCTTCAATGTATGCAACTTCTCTCTTTACTTTGTTCTATTTTAGGCTGGTTAAGAAGTTTGTCACACAACTTTGTTTAAATGTCAACATCACAAAAAAAAAATTGTTCATACAACTTAAATTCCATAAAAATGATATTCCCATCAGCCTCAGCTCTATGTTGTTGTGCCAATTAGCACACAAGTAAGATGGGGACTGACTATGGTAAACATCTGCAAATTAGCATTGTCCTCAAAAGGATGTTAGCATGCTTATGTTAGCATTTCGCTCAAAGCACTACTGTGAACGTGTAGTAGTAAATTGATCTATAAATGGTTTCTTAGTTTATTACATAATTACCTTAAAACAATATATAAAAGGTATCAGGATATGCAATACCAAATACCCTGGTAGAAGATTGTATCCATGTTGTTCTTCCCTATGGTACTTGCTATTTACTTATTTTTGCAATATCAAAAGAGCTCCACTACAGAGCCTTTTCACATGCACAGATTTTATTTGCTGTGGACAACAGTGTATCTTTATGCCTCTAGGCTATCTGTGGAAGACAAGTGTCAGTGCCTATGCATCATACTGACAGATGTTCACGAGAATGTGTGCTGGGTTTCCAGTGTTTGCACATCCTTTGGTTTCCAGGGGAACAGATTTCAAGGCAGCAAGTCTTTGAGTCCTAAGCTCACCGGCTGTCATTCATTCATCATCATGTCCAGTAGTTTTATGAATGAACGGCACGCAACCTGCCTCCTGAGGTCCATTGCGAGATTTTTCACTATTTTTGGGGATCACGTGGACAGAATGACTAGATGGTCTGTCTATGCAAGAATAGAATGCCTTTTAGTGTCACTATACACATGTACAATGATATTAAAAGCAACTCCTTTCCCATTGACAACATATACGTAAAAAATATAACATGAAATAAAATTGGTAGTGCAAAAAAGGTGGGGGTGCAACTTCTGTCTAATAAAGTGACCATACATGTAATTTACTAACTTAAATGTGTCACGTTACTCATTAAGAAGCTCACTCCTTTTTTTCTGTGTGCATTTTATGAGTTTGCTGTTTCATTGTTCACTGAACAGGACAACAAGATTTACAGTTTCTGACTTAAAGTGAAATATACTTGTAAAGGCATAGGTAGATTGGTGAACCAGGCTGTACCAAGGTGTGTTAAAGTACATGCTACTCTGCCTCGTTTCTCTATGTATTTGACTGGTTTAAACCTACCTGATTAATGCACTTTTTTGTTAGTAACATTTGGCCATGTTCTAAATAAGTTTATGGTCTTATTTTAAATGTTATCTTTACCCATTTCAAAATGTTGTACCTGGCCTAAATGAGTATCAAAGACACAATAACTACTCATGATGCCTCTAACTCCCAGTGTATGTTGGTTTGTGATTGACAGGACAGTAAAGAGCAACCCCTGTGTGTTATACCTGTGGTCACCTCCAGTAAGGAAGAGGAGAGGCTCATCCAGTCCTCTACCAAGGTAAATCAGCCTGTGTTGCAGTTCTGATCATTATTATGTATCTGGAATTACTGGAATTGGAAATAATTTAGATTTTTTCTCTCCAAGTTTGGTCCTGCCCCAGTGCCAGAAAAATGAACAAAATGCTCTTGTGATTGTTATTTTTGTGGGATTTGCTGTTGATAATTAACAGATAAAGCCAAAATCTCATTTAGCAGCTATCCAAAGATAAAGAAAACAGCCATATTTTTTCACGTGAATCCACTTAAATGTTCTTTCAAACATTAATTTTCTGCTCTCTTGTCTTGTCAAGGCACTGCAAAGTGGGTGATGCCTACTCAAAGTGATTTAACAATTTGTACGTTTTGATAATAAAGCAATAAAATCCAAATATCACTTTTTTTTTCTTCCCTCTGTTAGCCTGTGGTGAAGCTGGTGTACAACAGAAGCAATAACAAGTACTCTTACACCAGGTAAGAAAGCCCTCCTCCAGAGGTCCCACTGCTTCATCATTACCAAGATCATTGATTAGTTTTGAGGGAAGCACAGGTTTTCCTGCTAATAAAGTCTAACGAGCCACAGGACACAAAACGAAGAAAATTATGAAGCACTCCTTCTCCTCAGTTTTTTTTTTTTTTGTCTCAACAGTAACTCGGACGACAACCTGTTGAAAAACATAGAGTTGTTCGACAGGTTGTCCCTCAGCTTCAACGGCCGCGTCCTCTTTATCAAAGACGTGATCGGAGACGAGATCTGCTGCTGGTCCTTTACGGTCAGGGTCGCAAGCTGGCTGAGGTCTGCTGCACCTCCATCGTCTACGCCACCGAGAAGAAGCAGACCAAGGTGAGGATGAGTTAGGCCTTTTTCAGACCAATGTGTCCTCTGTGTGGAAAAATGAGTCTGGCTTGGGTGCCCGGCAGAGACTCCAGCAAAACAACTCAGGTTAATCGGGCAAAAAAGTTGAACACGACTCTACTTTTGTTGCAACGCAATGCGACTTGATCCTGCAAGGAGCTACGTTGGCCAATTTAAAAACATGCAAGCACATATTATATGTTCCTTGTAGGCTACTTTGTAGCATAAATGCTGTATTTCTACCGTTTACAATCACAATCATCTTGACGAAAGATAATATATGTGCCACCATGATAACTTTCTTAGAGTTATAAAATCCTTTTTTTTTTATTAACCCATTGTGCAGTGTTTTGGTGTCTGATAAGCCTTTAAAAGCACAAATCTGTTTTTCCCATTTTATTGTATTAGCAACACAGCTCCCTGTGCTGTTTTTTCGGTCTGGATCCCAACTTGTGTCACAACAACTGTTTTTGAAAATTAAAAAGCAAAAAAAGTATTTATGGCTCCACGTAATTGAGGGCAGGACTTCTTGAAACTATACCAATGGTTTGCGTGCGCACATTTTTTGCATATGGCAAAAAATGTATTAAAGATACAGAACTGCACAAACATTTAACTTTTCTGGATCTCAATCCACTTGATAATGTGCTCACATGGAGCAGCCTCATATAAAGGATACATTATATCCCATGCACTACAATCCCACAATTAACCATACACATGATATGTATACCCATACTGTTGGTGTATAGAACAGCAGCAGATTTCCAAAAAGAGAGACCGATTGCAGTGGTTACTGCAGTCAATAGTGCAACTAACTATTCCTGAAATTAAAGTTGTCAAACATGAAGATGGATGCCAAGAATCTAAACGGCTAGGGGCAACATACCCAACCACAACATCTCCTGATATCTGTTTAACATCTACATAAACGGGATTAAGTAGATCATTTAGCAATAAACACTATATTTTAACAATAAATCCAATGAACCCTCCCCCCCCTAAAAAAACAACTCTGCGGCAACAATTGTTACATTTCATCCCATCTCTGTACCAAGTGTCCACTTACTTGGTACAGAGCTTCCAGAGAACACTGAAGGCACAAAAATTACTCTTTGCAACCAAAAAGAGCCTGAAGGTCTCTTTCTTAAGCTGGATCCTTGATTGTGTGCAGTCATTTGTATCAAATAAATACTAAGACAATGTGAATTTGGCTTTTCTGTCTTATTTATGTCCACTAACACTTGCACTGCAATTCTACTATGCCACCAGTTATCTTAGCTTGGCCTGCAGGCATGCGTGGAGCCTGGAAAACTCCACATTTGGACCTGTAGCTCTTCATGTATACTAAATACATGTATTCACATATATAGAAAAGTAAGTTGGTGTCTTGTCTCTTCCTACCTCAGGTGGAGTTTCCTGAAGCTCGCATCTATGAGGAGACTCTGAACACCTTGCTTTACGAGACAATGCCGCTGCCCGACAACTCCTTGCTGGAGGCCACGCGTCGGAGCTACAGCAACTGCGGATCTCACAGTGAGGAAGAGGAGGGGCCCGGAGGAGCTGAGCTTTTCGCGAGCGTGTCCGTCGAATCCATGTCAAGAGGTACAGCACGTACGACGACCGGCCCCTGGGACAGTGAGACTCAAACCACAGGCCGCTGGACAGATTTCAGCGTTTCCCGTTGATGATGAACATTCAAACATGAAATCTGTTAATATGTTTCTTTTTTGAATAGTTTTTCCTTTACCACTAAAAGAAGTCCAGACTGTGGACTGACTTTTTACTCTAGATAGTTGTGGTGTTGTCTGCTCTGTCCATCATAATTTATGAATTATTACCAGAGGATTCTGAACAACTACTTTTAAAAAAGAAAACTAGAGAACTGTAGGGTTTTTTCTTCTTTTTTTTTTTACTAAATGTAGATTAGTAGTGGAGGAAAATCACAAATATGCACTATTTCTTAGTAGAAATATTGTAAAAATCATAGCACTTACACTCTGAATCAACAGGAGAGCATGTTTAATATTTATAGCTTGTATTTTTAATATACACATTATACATTTACAACAGCCTGTTGTTTTCCAAAGATGACTCTGTTTTAGGTTATTCCAAAATTAGTGTGCCTTAACATGTTTTAATGCAGTTTACCATAATGCCTTTTTCCAGCTGTGAAGATAAAAGTTGTTGTTATTCAACTACTTGTTGTCTTTGTTATGTTGTCAGTATGCAGGTATAATGAGAAGAATCTACAGTTGAATACAATTAAATAACCTGGCTATTGCTCACTTCAAAGAACCGGTAACATGGAGGACTGGCTCGTCCCATAATAATAGTAATTGTAATCCTTACGATTTCAGTCCTGGTTGATTTAATGACCGTGACACTCTTGGTTAAAGGTGGTAACAAGCACGGTTCAATTTACAGGTGCCAGAATTCTGGAGACAGATGTTGGGCAGCTACTTTTTCGGAAATCAACAAAAGAGCAACTTGTCAATGGCAATAATCTGCCTTTCTCCATCCCAACAATGAGCAGTTTGACTTCATGTTACACACCAAGCAAGTAGCTTTCCACACAACAGCGGGACATAGTAAAAGGAGTTGGTTACCTTGCTGAGGAGCTCCTCACTTTTCCGTTGAGTTTACCAGGCACATGAAAGTAGCATGAAAGTTGTGCTAATTCAGCTGTGTTTGGTTCCGGTGTTGATACTGCATGGAATGCTTTGGGACATCTAAAAACTACAACACAGAAAAGAAATAAACATATTTTCAAAAATAAGCATATGCTTATTTTTTAAAAGTGCTGTAGTACAACTAGCAGGAGACAAGTTATAATTGAGGTGAGTTTGGAGACACTACCTTATTAATCATAAAATTGATAGACTACATTTTTTTTTTTTTAAATCTCTTCTCTGTGTTGTAGTTTATAGACGGTCCCTAAGCTCTCTAACTGTCCTCAACACAGGAACTAAACACAGCTGAATTAGCACAACTTTCATGCTTTTCTGTCACATCTACAGCAGTCAGATACACTGTGTTCACTCGGAAGGAATCACTGCACATGGGTAGGCACTTTTAATGATATTTTGAACATGTTAAGAGGCTAAAAACATATTTAAAACCTGCCCTGTTTAAGCATGGTGGGTGCTAACGCTAGCAGGAGGATAACCACTCCAAATTTACAAACAGAGCTACGTGTTGGAATTGACCGGAATTCTCCTTTAAGGTCGGATATCCCATAGTTCTGGACAGGAAACCAGTGAAGGATATTACAGACAGTGCCCTGTGGACTTGTCATACTTCCAGACTTACGTCCACTGATTGAAAACCCTGTTTCCTTGCCCTTTTTATTTAACATGGACCAGAAACACAAGACATAATGCAGAGTTGTTAGTGGAAGCTTACCTGATAACATGGCTTCTGATGGTTGCAGGTGCACCCTCAGCCCACATGGAGGCACAAGCAGCAGATTTAATGAGACTCCAACATAGTTGGACATTCTTCATCATGTTGCTGTGACGTCATTTATTTTGCAGCAGGCCAAGGCATCAGCACTCCGAATTTTTGTGTGTGTGTGGGGCTTGTAAATGAAGTCATTAAATAAGCCCAGTAATGCATTGCATGTTTCATGAGACCCAAATCTTTGCATGGAGGAGCATATGGCTGTCGCTAACATGAAGTAAGGAGGGGGGAAGAGGAGAGAGAACTAATGTGCTAAAAATAACTTGGGGCTCTACAGGTTGGTGTGTTGAATGCCGAGAAGCTGCAGGTTGGGGCGGGGCTGGATGCTGGATGCCTGGAGCCTCTGGGAGCTCCAGTGATCCCCCCCCCCCTCCATTGATCAGTACGCTGAGGAAGGCGGATCCTCTGACGTTGCAGAGAAGCTGCTCGGCTGCGTCAGAGTCCAGCTGAGCGAAGGAAGAAGGAATCAAGGAATAAAAGGGAAAGCGGGTCTGAAGGGCTGGGGAGAGCGGACGGACTGTGTCGGGGAGACAGACCTGTGTCGTGCACACCGCGGACGGACAGACGGACAGACATGGAGAGCTCCACGGAGGAAGACTACAAAGAGAAATTATTATGGAACGTTAAACGCGAGGTAGGCGCTCTTTGACGACCCGCCGAGCTCTACATTTACGCGTGTACTGTATTATTTTATGTAAATATTCACTTCAAGATCATGACAGGGTTCTTGGAAGTGTTGCATTAATACTTAGCTTGTTTTGCGCGGCTGTATTTCAGTCTGCTGTGTTAGACTGAATTCTATTCAAGTTTACCAACTGATGCTTAATGGACACTACACTAGCAGCTTTCCGTTTGTGTACCATTAACATTTCTGTTTCTGAAATGTTCAGTATTTTGCTATTATTTCCCTCTAATGACTAACGTTACAGTAATATCTTCTGATTCTGATATTCCTACATTTGGACATATGGACGTATTGGATGGACATATTCACACATGCATTGAAATCATATATTATTTGATTTCCAATGAGTATAACCTAAATTTAGTGTTAGGTATTTCATATAAAACATTGCCTGCATCGTCAGGTAATGTATTGATATCATGTCTTATAATATTCCTACAATATACAATACAAACATACATAAAAATGAACATATCTCACCAAAAAAAAACATTTATTTCCTGCGCATGTTGTAACATTTGCACAATATCCAATCAGATGTATTATAAAAACAAATTTGTTTAAAAGGTCTAAGTATTCATTACCCTTTGATTGGAAACCCTTGGTTAAAGCCTCTGTGTGAAGTGTTAGGCTACAGCAAGGCATTTTTTAGCACAGGTTGTATTGCTGTCTGTCTCTACCAGCAGCACTAACATCCACAGCTCAAACAGTGCCTCAGGCGTTTTGTTCCTGGTGATGAATGCCTCACATCTCTCCAGTGAGGAATAAATCATTAACCCTTTAACCTCGCTACCCACTCCTATTGAATGCTGCCTGCTGCCCTCACCGAAAGCTACAACTAGAAAGATTTGCCTACACTGAAATATCAGTGTAAATCAAAGACTGAATGACAAGGTGTGGCTTGCTGCCTATACCTCAGTGTGAGTGAAAGTGTACATGTGGTTTCCATCATAATGGCGAGGAAAGATCAAGCTAAAAATATCAAACCCAAAATCTATTTGACAGTCACACTGAAAAAGATTTTATTTAATGTTAATTTCATTTGGGATCCTCATTAGTTGTTACCATAGTACCAATTATTCTCCTTGGGTCCCCCAAAAAAACACAAGAGATTCAACATTACATTAGTACTTCCACATTGTCAGTACATTAATATACAACACATCATACTTACCCAAATAATAGCTCATTACTTCTCACCCATTGCTTCACCTTAACAACATATTTTACTTTTTGTAATGACGATTTCATGTTTGGTGGCAATTGGTATCAGATGCATTTACTATAGCTTGTGGTTTTGTGAACTGAGACCACTGTAGCTGATTATAAAAGTAAAACATAAAAATCAATGTTTGTATGTATGTTTGCCTACCTTTAGATGCTGCTGGAGGTAGGAAACATAGACCAAAGTACATACAAACTCTATGATTGCATAGCTGACAAAGTTGTATTCAACCCCTCTTAAAGAGATATTTTGCTGATCTAAATCCAGCTCTGTGTCATGGCAGTGTGGCCAGTGTTTGCAGATGGAACGGTGTATGGCTTTCCTCCGTGGCCGCAGCTCACAAATCTCCCAGCTGAGCAGAGCTGCAGAGTCTGCCAAGATCTGCCAAGATCTACCGGATGATGCGTAACGGAGGCCTGCTGAAATCCATTTCACGGAGGGAAGCCAAACAACGGTCATCTAAACAGACTGCCCAGACAAAGATGACACAGAGCTAGATTAAAATTGGCAAAATATCCCTTTAAGTCGAGTCAATGACAAGTCCAAGTCAAGACTGAGTCCAAATGCGTGTTGAGTCTGAGTCAAGGCCAGGAGCAAAAACAATGATCAGTGCCCATTCATCGTTTGTCATACTTTACTGTTTTACTGTTTCTCGTAGTCCAAGCTGACTGTGGTATAACCTGAATCAATCAGTAGAGTCTTTTGAATTTATGAAAAAGTTCAAATGTGAAAGCAACAGGAAATAAGAAAATTTGACAAGTCCAACAGGACCGAGACAAGTCCAAGTCAAAACACACATGGGACTGAAACAAGTCTTAGTCAAAAGACCCACATCACTGAGACAATGGTAGATGGACAGCATAGTGTCTTTATACCTTTTTCCTCTCATTCACACACACATTCATACACTGATGGTTGGCTGGCTCACTGTGCTGCTGTTCAAGGCCCTGGCCTGCATGGCAACTTGGAGTTTGATGTCTTGCTCAAAGGCAAGAACCGCCAACCTTGTGATTAAAAGCGACAACTCCACCTCCTGAGCCACAACTGGCCCAAAGTCCCCACAGCCTCCCCATGTCTGAGATATTATAAAATATGTCTTAAGGCTAGGGGTGTGGGAAAAATTGATATAGCATAGTATCGCGATATTTTCAGTGGCAATACTATATCAATACACAGAAGCCAAGTATCAATCTTTTATTATATATGTGTAGGTCAGTTTGTCTGCTTGATGATCCCATTTTGTTGTAAGCATAAAACAGATGTTGACAAAGTTTCCTCTTGGGGACATCATTTGAAATTGGGGAAAAATTACAAATTGGAAAAAGGTTATAAATTGCAATATATCGCAGAATGCTGCAATATGTTTAAAATCACAATAATATCGCATAAGTATCGTGATGATATCGTATTGGGAGGCGTCTGGTGATTTCCCCCCCCACCTTAAGACTGAGACTGGACTTGAGTATTACAGCCATTTTACTTGTTAGGGCAGAAGGGTTTATGCCCAAGATATTTATTGCCTCAGTGCTGCAGTTATCAGAAGCCCCAACATTTGTAATTGTCTGTTAGATGTTCCAAATCTGGGACTTAGTGTTTCATTCATTTCTGTCATGTTTAGAGCCAACACTATATTCATTTACAAAAAAACTGTAGAAAACCTACTTCACTGTGAGGATTCAGTTTGAATATCTTGGCTAAACGCTTTTCTGTCCTCCTCCAACCATCCCACAATCACCCACGGGTTTGGGACTTAAACAAATGAATCATCACAATGTCTGGAAGGCCAAAAATAGCTTTAGTTCTCAGGATGTCTGCAGGCAGCCGGGATCTGTGTCTCCTAAACTCAGACCATCAGGGAAATAAGGAGGGACATTGTATTCTTGGGTCACTAGGCCATTCAAGACTGATGCTTCGAGCTGCATCTTCAAACACACCTCAGGTCATTTGAGTTTATCCTCCAGTAGCAATAATGTTTCCTGGTTGGTAACATTAAAAAGGAAAAGTACTTGTCAGTTGGATGTTTTTGTAGGGTCTCCGCAGTTATGTATCTCACTTTAAAAGGTCTGTACTCAGTATTCAGAACATGAAGGTGGCAGCAAAACAACTATTTTCTATTTATGTAAAGATATAGTGGAGAAATGGCGTCCTTCTGAGTAGAGAATAGAGCCACACTTCTGTATGTGTTATAATCCAAGCTTGGCAAATGGCAATAGGTGTAAACCGAGCCCTGGGTTTCCTGCTCTGCCTTTTGAGAAAATGAAAGCTCAGATAGGCCGATCTGTAATCTTGCCCCTTATGAGGTCATAAGGAGCAAGGGTACCTCCCATTTCTCTACTTTGCGTGCTCAGAGAATTTGGCCCACCCATGAGAGAGAGACATCATGGCTTTCAAACGAGCAAAGTGGCAGTTGGTCAAGGCCACAACCCTAGCCTCCACTTTCCCCCAGTGGCTGTAATTTCAGATACAGTATGAGGGGACCGCTAAGGTCTATGTAAAAGCATCCAAAGAGCACCATGTCATGGGACCTTTTTAAGGTTATTGAAGTACCCATGGAAATTCTCATTACATGTTGGTTGCCATGTGTGATACAATTTTCCCATTAGTTTCACATGTTTTCTCAACCTGGGTTTTTCCAAAGCTTTAGATACCTGATAGCATCAGAGATACATGTTCAGTCTCATCAGTTATTGCCAGTGTTATCCAAGCATACTTTGCCTTTTGTCTATTCAGAATGGCCTTGGTTAAGCTCAGACAGTGTATATTGGAGACCGACATATGATTATATTTCTGTACATCAGATACGGCCAGAACCAATGAAGCTAATTTGGTTGTAGGCTAAAATCAATTAGCCCCAACATGGATGGATTGCTGGTGCTTTGGAAACATGTTGATCTGTTGTTCTTGGCAAATGTGCTGTAGTTTGTTGTCCAAAATTGCAATAGTTTGCCAATAGCAGACAGTTATAGTAATCTCTGTGTGTATCCAGTCTAAGAATCAATGATGTGATTGACCATAGTTCATCCATGAGATGCTGGTCATTGCCTTCTGCCTTTTTAAAGCATAGCAAACTAGGCTGAGAGAGACTGGTTTGTACAAAGCCCAATTGCTCCTGGTTTAAAGCTCCCTGTCTCTTTAAGCGGTGCTCCGCTGTCTCAGTATTGCTTGGCAACTGAAAGATTTAGCAGCTCCCTAAGAAGTTAAATTGCATCAGTTGACGATAAATATCACAGCAGTGAAGCGGCCCTGTCAGGTGGTCTTTTGTACAGAAAACAAAAAGTGCCTTTCTGTACCTGCTACCATCAGGAACCTTTTGTTTTTGTGTAGGTAGGGTTCACTATTTAGTGGAAGTTAAAGCAGCAGTCCATGCAGTGATGAACAGTTTATGTATGCATTTATTAATAAGGACAAGAGTTTTTTCTGCTCTTAAGAAAAACTTTAATAAGTGTTTTATGGAAAAAACATGTAAGGGATAACACTGTTCCAGTCCTACAAATTAAAAAAAAAACCTTAGAATCAACTTATTTTCCCAAAACATGTATCCAGCAGGCAGTAACAAATAACATTTAAAAGTAAAATTAGAAAGCACATTCTCCATCCAGATTTTAAAGATATGAAAGTAGACCCAGGCCTTTGTCAGTTTTGTGCTACTTTTCCCCATATTTTCTTTATTTTAAAGTTCTTTAGCAGTTTGAATTCCTTTTGACTTGAACGTACTACAACTGAGTTGTCATATGCAAGAGCGTGTAAAAGAAAGCACATAGTACTGTGATATTTCAGGTGTCAGGTGTCATATGCCCAAAGCTCTATGACAAATGTGATAATGACAGATCATTGAGAGACAGCAGGGACCAAGGGCAGGGGTGTCAAAACTGCAGAAGGAAAAACTGACATGCTCATAGTGCCTGAAAATCACTATCCCATTTGTTTTGAATGGCGGTAAAACAAAAGGTGACTGTGAAGATGAAGAGCATGATGTGAAGATAAAATGAAAGTTGTAGCTATCCATGGACCACCTTTTTTAAATGAATAGCAACATAATTCATTCATTCAATCATTTTGTTTTTCAAAGGCATAGTTTACATGTAGCGTTCTAAATAAATACTCATAGCTGGAAGGTTACATGCTTCAGCTTTTGCTGCTTTTAATGGGATAGTCAAACGACTACAAAGAAGCGCAAAACAAACACAAAGAGTCAGAAAATGATGACAAAGAAGCAAAATGACTACAGAGAGGTGCAAGACAACCTCAAAGAGACAGAAAACAATGACAATGAGACACAAAATGACCTTTTTAAGAAAAATAAAATGACAACAAATGACCCTGGGGCCCAATATCTCATAATTTGTCCATGGTCTTTGTGAAGGCACATGATGTTGCACTTGATTTTACACTTGAGAGAAAAGTTCAAACTTTGCATCCCTTTCACACCTTGACACAACCGGCCAATTGATGCGTAAAGTGGGCATGATTGTCAGTTTGTTGGTTTTGAAAAGTTACAAAAGTTGTCTCACACATACAACAAGCAATTAGTTTGAAGCATATTAGCGTATATAGTTGTTTTTTGAGGCAGAGGAATGGATCAGTCGACTGTTACTGTAGACTGCGCAAATGCAATAATATCCTTCCCATCAGTGAGTAGTGAGCGGAAAACATGTAGCTTTGTTTGTTGCGTGAGGAGTTTTAATTTAAGTTATTCTCTGCACATGTTTTTCCTCAGACACCTGAGGCAACCATTTCACAGCTGGTCTGAGAAACAGAAAGTAGACTTTTAGCTCTGTAAATCTATTCTGGTCCAGTCAACATCAATACTTCTGACCAGGGTGTTGGAAGTCGCTGCCATAGGCTTCCATTTTTTTTTTAGCAGAGTGTTGGATAACTTCTCCCTCAGACTGACACCTCCTCCAGGACAGAATCAATTCTTCCTGCCACCATTTTATTTTATTAACTTCTGCACCATGAGCCATGTTTCTAAACTGCATTGATATCCACTTGATATTTTGTACTCTGAGGTTAAATGTTAATGCTTTAGTGCGTAGCTTTTTTTTTAAATTAATGAACATCCGTTACATTCAAGCCATTGCCAAATGAGTTGATACAAAGCTAATAAAGACTATCAGCTCCACACAACTCTCTTTGTATTTCTCAGCGTTGCTATGTTTAGAACATGGTGTCATCCGGTGACTTTCTCACGCAGAAACTCAAGTAAAGATAATGATCTCTTCTGAAGCGTCATGTTTTTTTTTAATTTTCCATGGCTACATAGCATCTGTGTGGAGGAAGGGTGGGGGTGAAGCACGATCACCGAAGGCTTGTGTCATGTGGATGCACCAACAGCATTGTTGTCATTACTTACAATTCCTCATGGGGGAGGCAGAAACTACGCACTCTAGCTTTAATTTTCCGCCAATGGAAAAGTGGATAAATTGATTTGACACAGGATCTGGCACTTTATGAAGCTGCACTCCACATTCAGAACATTAATATAGCATTAATGATTGTGTTTGTTTTTTAAATTTTATGTAAAGACAAAGTGGAGTAATGGCGTTCTGTGTGTGTGTGTGTGTGTGTGTGTGTGTGTGTGTGTGTGTGTGTGTGTGTGTGTGTGTGTGTGTGTGTGTGTGTGTGTGTGTGTGTGTGTGTGTGTGTGTGTGTGTGTGTGTGTGTGTGTGTGTGTGTGTGTGTGTGTGTGTGTGTGTGTGTGTGTGTGTGTGTGTGTGTGTGTGTGTGTGTGTGTGTGTGTGTGTGTGTGTGTGTGTGTGTGTGTGTGTGTGTGTGTGTGTGTGTGTGTGTGTGTGTGTGTGTGTGTGTGTGTGTGTGTGTGTGTGTGTGTGTGTGTGTGTGTGTGTGTGTGTGTGTGTGTGTGTGTGTAATCTGGCAAGAGTCTTGGAGAGCTGTGTTGCTGTTTTTTTCTTCAGTATTTCTATTACAGCCCTGTTTAAGGAAAGGAAATGATTGCAGGGTTGCAGTCTGTAATCTGTAAATGTTAGAAAATCCACTTTTTGTGGGAAAACTGCAGATGGTTACAGCCCTCCTCATCCACCAACCCTACTCGGGCATGAATAATTGCCTCATTAATGGCTGTGTCTCTGCTGTGGCCTAACAATAGCTGATTAAGATGGAAACATATTATATTGCAGTTCCTCAGTCTAAGAGAAAGGGAAGGCACAGCAGCACACAGACAGGGACACATTACCCTAAAGACAATGCACACAGAGCAATGTTGAGGCATTTTAGCAATACGTATTTGGTGATGTTGTACAGAAAGGACCATATATTTACATGGTTCTACATGTTCAAGGTGATTTACCGGTGATTTATCAGTTAGTGCTGGAACGGTTAATCAGTTTGTCAAATGGCAGAGAAATCATCTACAACTGATAAGTGATAATTCAATTGTTTCAATACTTTTTTAAGCAATAAATGCCAAACATAGTTTTGGTAATTCAAGGATATACTGTAGAGACTTTGATTGAGATTTCCCTGCATTTGTTAGCTTTGTTGCACCTGTTCTGCACCTCATATTTGTCATAAACCTTTTTATCATGCAAGACATTTTGATACGTTACAGTAGGACAAAAATAATAGTACAAGTAAGTATTGCTGAATTTCATTAAAGGGTAACTACTTTTTTTTTTTTAAACCTGGAAAACCCCTATTTTCCTATGTTTTTGTGTCCAAGTGACTGATGGGAAGCACAGTCTTTGACATTGGTCCAGTACGAAACAAGCTACAATGTAAGTTAATAGGACAATTGTCTAACTTCTAGTTAACGTCCCAAAAGTGCTCGTTTTGCCCCTGACAGACTCCGATTCATTTTGTGTCTGACAACATTATGGAAAGGATCTCTTCAGAGATGGACCTTTAAAACTTCTTTGGAACCTTTCTGTTGAAGCAGAATCAGCTCTGAAGTTGCTAAAGCCAAAGCCACCAGACTTTATTTGAAAAAGCAAGACTTTGTGTATAGAGCCAACATATTTTCACATGTAAATCGGTAAACTGTGTGTTTATTTCAGTCACAACTTGAGTTGTGATGGTTGGCAAAGTGGAAAGACGGCTCTTCATAATTTTCTTGTCTTTCTGTCGACTTTGAATGAAGTGTATATTCTACGATGCTAAAATTACTGTCTATTTACATGGAGTCTGGTTGGTTTAGCAAATGCACTTTCGCAGATGTTTTTATGTTTAAAAAAGGATCTTACTCTTTAACAGAAAGGTCGGCCTCCTTAGAAATCCTTACCATAATGTTCTCAGACACTTAGAATATTAATCTGAGTCTGTTAGTGGCAAAAAGAGCACTTTGTGAACATAAATACAAGCTGCACAATTTCCCTATTAACTTGGATTGTAGCTTGTTTTGCTGCTGCCGACTGCAGCAATCTTGCTTGATACTTGAGTAATTTCAAAAATTGTTGTTCCCATCAGACACTTAGACACAAAAAGATAGGAAAATAGGGTCCAGGTAGTTGTATTTTCTTCAGTTTCAGGGTCCATGAAGCCATCATTTATGTAAATAGTAATTTCTCTATTTTTTTTTTTTTTACTATGGCAAGTCAAAATGTCCATTGTGAACAAAACCTACAGTTTTCTAATGGTATATGGAGTCTGGTGACGCTACATAATCCCCACCTCAGCTTTGTCCACCTTAAACCTAAGCAGAGGTTTAAACACCTGTGTGCCCTTACTAGAAAACAAACATAGTACAGCTTTAATTTCAAAGTATGTAGCCATAGCAGTGTGTGTTTGCATATCTTTCTATTTACTTATCAGATAAAAAATGACTTTGCTTTAAAATGTTGTCAAAAATACCGGGACAAAAGTAATACAAAATCATAAATTATGCTTTTGTGATGTAATTATAAATCCTCAGGCAGCTAATTTTCAAACCATGGCTACATAGGTAGACAGTGATTGTTTTAACCCTTGTTATCTTCCTGTCGACCATCCAACTTTTAGTTTTTCTGGGTCAGAATTTTAAATTAAAACCTCAACACACTTGAGTTTTTTTTGTTTGTTTTTTCTGAGCTTTTTGGGACATTTTTGTTGTTTTTTCTAACATTTTTTTTTCTTGAAATGCCATAAAATTGAATAAAAGACGGAAATCAAATTAATATAGTGAACTGGTTATTTATTTTACTCTTGAACGTTGTACGGAACCATTCACATAATTTTCTTTTTGACAATTTGTTTGAAAGAAACCCACCTTTGTGATATAGAAAGATTTTGAAAATGGGTCAAATTTGACCCGAGGAAAACCGGAGTACTTGAAAGGGGGGAACAACAGAATAAAGATATAAGCAATGCATTCGTTTGAAATGCAAGCTTTAATTTGTCACAAACAAACAGGCTAGTGCCCTTTTCTCTAAAATTGCTCAGATTGAATCACTCACCTCAGGCCTGATTGTAATCCCCTCCCATAATCCTAAATAGTGGCCTAGACAAATGGCCAACGGTCTGAATTAGTGAACAGTCTGTTGCATATTTCCCGTGTTTCCAATATTCAGTATTTTCTTTCCCAGGAAAATTGTACATGTTATTGCTGTCAGGAAAACGGTCCTCCTTTGTGGTCACAGGGAACACACTGTTGATGGCCTGTTGTTTGCCCCAGTCATGAGCATGAGATGAAGGGAAAAGCAAATGTGTCCTTATGTAACTGGCAGTTGGCTAATGAGCTCTTCCTTCTGTTCCTCCCAGAAACCATTAGCTTCAGGATTCTTAGAATTTTCTCAACGTTAGCCGGCTCCACTTAGCTGTTTGATCAACTACATCTTGTTATTTTAAAGATAATTTTGTGGGCATTTTCGGCCTTTATTTTGACAGGACCGATGAAGATGTTAAAGGGGAGAGAGGGGGGGGGGGGGGATTACATGCAGCAAAGGGCCGCAGGTCGGAATTGAACCCCGGGCTGCTGTGTCGAGGATATATGGGCGTGCACTCTACCAACTGAGTTATCTGGGCGCCCACATCTTGTTATTTTAGTGTCATCTCTGGAACTTAATGCTTGGTTTGTTGCAGCTGTTAATGAAAGTCCTATTTTAGTAAAGTAAATAAATGCAAGTGTGTAATGTGTGTGGCTGTCACCATGTTGTTTTCCGGTGCCTGAGTGATCAGTCCTCTGGATCCTTAAATGATCCTACAAACCTCAGAGGCGGCAGCCAAAGAGCCAAATAACAAAGTCTACTGTAGTTCCTTATCCAAGTGCAGATTTATTTTATTTGTATATGCATGTAGATGCATTGAGTTGCTAAACATAGCAATAACCATTTTAATTATACAAACAAAAATGGAAATACATCATCATATGTCACTGAATGTTTTGCATACAATATATGTTCAGTATGAACATTTTGCAACTCTGTAGATTACAATAAAACACTTCTTTTGTATGTTGATATTAAATGTAATCTGGACGGCATAATGTTGAAAATCTTCAGATGTTTCATCTTTAAATATGAATATGCTGAAGCAAATTTAATCATGTTAAAAAGACAAGGTGGCTCTCTTACCTGGGAGAGATTACTGAGACAAATATGATGAAATGAAAGTCATTACATACTAAGATAGCTGAAATCTTTGTGTAGGTCCTTGTTTTAACTTTAACCACCCAATCATGCCTAAATCCAACAATGTTTAAGTTAATGTAGGGATGCACGATATATCGACTCAATTTTGTTTTTTTAATATCACATTGTGCAATATCAATATTGAAAATGTACTGAAAAGTATGCGATATACTATTTATTTTGTGTGATGCGCATAGACGGTGAAAGAAACAAGATGCGTGAGGACGGAAAGAGTGCGAACTGCGTTTTCATATTCGATTAATCTATTTTGATCTGTTTTCAACTTTTGTGTTTTCATTTACAATAGGTTTAAGAATATCACAATGAATATCAATATCGCAATATCACATTTTGTCAATATCGGGCAACCCCATGTTAATGCTGTCCCAAGCATTTAGCCCCTACTTGTTTCTTTCAGTGAAACATTTGCTTCTGTTTAGTATGTAATAGCCCTAACAGTGGGAATTTACAGTAGAGTCCATCCACTAAGTTCAGTCTTTAGTTCTACCTCCTAAAAATATTTAAATATTTAAAAATACATACTGCTTAATTATGCCTTGTTCCAACACATTTAGATGAATATAGCATGAATCCACCGGAAAAATACTTCGGAGATACTTCTGTATCTGCTGCTTTCAATGTACAGCTTATAATAAATGGATTACAATGCTAATACCTCCTAATATACTTATTCATGTATGGAGGAGCATACCAAACTTTAAAGCAAATGTAATCCCTGACAGCATGCACTAATTAAACTGGTTCATTACCAAACACAATTGATTCCATTTCACATTCACTCACACCCAGGTGAAGGTATCGACCACTCGGACCGACCGCTGTTTATCACTTTACTCTGATTCATTGGGTAGAGCTATATCTGTAGGTAAATATATGGATCTATTTGGACCTCTCTGCGGAGGATGTGGTCAGTCAGAGGCTCTGAATGAGAGCATTAAAATGCAGCAGTTCTCCAGAGAGTTCACTCTGACCTGATGGTGATTGTCCAGCCCAGGAGGGGTTGGGGGGGGGGGGGTATGGGACCTTGCTTGGCAGTGCCCACGAGGAGTAGTGGCATCATCGTACTTTGGACTGTACAGGGATTCGAACCGGCAACTCTCCGGTTCACAACCCAACTCCTTTTTCATCAAATTCATGGTCCACAATGCTATTTTACAATAAACTGGAGCTGTCATATTTCACGGGACCCGCGTGAGTGCGGATTTCATGTCTTGGCTTTCGTTGGTGTCTGTCACTTTGCCTAAGATGCTATGACTTCACGAGTGATGATGCCCTGTCACTTTTCCAGTTGCTTACCCTCAAAGGGGAGAGACAGTGGATAAGTAGAGCAGTCAGCTCTGCAGAGTCACGTAATTACGACTTTATGGCTTTTCATAAACAGCTGAAGGAGCGGCGGTGCGCCGTGTACATAGAGGAAACCCTGTTCTGATACCATGGCAGCAGAAATTTTACCGTGGCAGGCCTCCATCAACTTAGAGGAAACAAAACTGTTGGCATTAAGCGTTGAGGACTTGTTGATTGCAGTCACAACAGCGGAGGAAGAAATCAGTGAGCAAGTTGCAAACAGAAAAGCTCAATGCTGAAAAGCAAAGTGAACACCAGCGTTCTTTATGACAAAACGGTTGTCTGGATTTGTCAGTGCTTTTGCCAGCTGTACAAAATGGGTGATTTGGCCCAGGCCTAAAAAAAAAAATAATATAATACAGTATACATAATACAGGGGAAAAGTTTAAACCAAGTGATACCGTAGTTAGAGCTTTATTATCACACAAACAAGCAATTAAATTCTTCCTGTTTATCAATTACACCCAAACAAGGCAGAGGTGTCAGCCAGTTCCTGGATTAATCACTGACAAAAATTAATTCTACGGAGAGAGCGAACTTAGACAAGCGAACACCAGACTGACTCAGTGTTGTTGAACTCACTCAGGCTCTCCTCCCCGGAGACACAAATGAAGACTCATTTGAATGTTTCCCGGGGTGACGTGGTATTAATTGGAAGTCAGTGGTGCGAATGTTTGGGTCAGAGCTGTATTAGTAGCTGTCACACTGTTAGGAGGAGACTGCATAATTCTTTATGTTGTGTTATGTTTTTGTAGTCTGGTAGTTGGAGATAACCAAGTGCAAATAATTTGGTAGCTTTGTCGGCTGTGGCTATTGACAGTAATAACAAATGCTATCTGATAGGCGTGCTGCACTTGTCGGTGTTACAGGTGTTACACGGTGTCTGGGCATACTCCAATTATTACACACTGCCCCCACCGTCGTTTTGCTTTTTTCACTCCTCACCGAGACGAGGCCGACAAGATGATGACAGAGGCCTTGGTGTCAAAGTAAAGAGCAAAAGAGCCGATTATTACTGTAGTGATCATGTAGAGTTCATGAGTTGTGTTTTTTCCGATTTTCTGTGACACTTTTTTTAATCTTCTATTTACCGATGGATGACTGACACAGATTAACTTGACTGTGATAAGGATGATGACTACAGCATTCACTGTTCAGGGAAGCAATAATAGCAGCTAATGAAGTTCAGCTCAAATTCTTTCAGGAAGACTTCTAATAACTTTAATCACTGCTCTCTTTTCATAAAACTATTCAGCTTTTAGAGGCATTTGTTTTCAGTAAACCAACCAGAATCAAACTCACGATCCAATCACAGCATTACATCTCTTTAATTCTGTTTTTCTCTCTGCTGCTGCCAGCTGACAATTCAGGCAAAGCGTGCAACCCTCATCCTCCCATTCCACCTCCAGTCACCATCTAGCTGGGTCTTCCTCCATTAGAATGCTCCGTAGACTCATTCGCTCTCTGCTGCCACCTTTAAAAAAAAAAAAATGATGGAGTCTAATCTCTAAAGACTGTACAGTTCATATTATGCATAGGTCTAATAAAAATCTTCTTGTCTGCAACAAAGTCTCTCCTGATTGAAATGTTAAGACGATGATGACAACTATTTCATGCACAGTAACAAAACTGTGGCTCTTTTCTGCTTTTGTGTGCAGGTGAAACAGATTATGGAGGAGGCAGTGACTAAGAAATTTGTCCACGAAGACAGCAGCCACATCATTGCTCTGTGCAGTAAGTACGCGCTTCTCTTTTTATCTGGACACGCACACACACATTGCCTCCTTCTCTTCCGCTCTCTGTCTCTGTCGCACACACACACACACACACAGACACAGACACACACACACACTTGTTGAAGTCCTCAGTAGGTGACTGGGTTTTGCTTTTCTCTGTCAAGGACACTGCTTGACGTCACTGTGCCTCTGACTATGCTGCTGCATCAATGGAAAGTTAATAATCACAGCACAGCTAATGGAAACCAATTTTAGAGACAGCCTGTACAAAAACCCAGGTTTTCTAAGCCGTGTGTGTGTGTGTGTGTGTGTGTGTGTGTGTGCGTGTGTGTGTGTGCCAGAGATGGAGGGGTTGCCCCTCCTGACCAGATGGTTAAGCTTGCAGGGGTGTGTGAGTCACCGCTTCCACGCTGGTCATAACAGTAGTGCCCCGTAGCCTGACCAGCCAGATCCACATCAAGATGTTGGGTCTGGGAACTCACCATTGGCAGGGCTCAATCCGAGACAAAACTCCAAACACATCTTCCTTTTTTAAGAATGACTTCAGTGCTTAACTCCAAGTCTTCCAGAGCCGATTTGAAAGACCGCTGTTCGCCAGCAGCAGCAGCCATCTTCTTTGTTTTCAAGTAGCAGGGAATTTACAATGGAACCGTCTCTGCCGTCCTTATGTTAAGCCTTATGTTAATAAAATCATTTGATACTGAAAATTATGATGACTCACCTTAAGTTATGTTACTGTAATCAGTCCTACATAACAGAGAGATTCTCTCTCTGCACATATCTGTTGCTAAGCTTTTTGTCATCTTGGCACTATTGATTTTTTCTTTCTCGCCCTCTTTTTCTTATGATTATTATAGTCTGCCTATTAACACAGGATTACTATTGACTGGGGAGTACCAGGTGTTTTGAAAAGCATTAGAAAAAAGCCCTCATTGCATCTTGTTGTTGTGTGGTTGACCTGCTGATATAAACTGTTAAACAATATAAATTAGTTAACTATCAGTTTAATGTACTGGTTTGGCGATGAAGTATGTTACTTTTAATTTGAAAGTTTCCCAAAAATACATATTTCCATCTGGTAATTTTATCTATAGATATTTTCAGCTCAGCTGAATATCATGATATTATTAGGGGTGGGGGGGGGAATTGATACAGCATAGTATCGCGTTCTTTTCAGCGGATAGCAGATATTATATACTGTGATAAACCAAACATTCCCTGCTGCTGCTTCACATTAAAAGCTTTACACCAGAGAACCAGCTTGAACACAAATTATACACAAATCAACAACTGCTCTGTCCCATCACTGCAGTCACAACATTTTCCCGAGGTATTTAAAGACAGGATTATTTTTCACAGATTGAGACCTGCCTACGATTCTTGTACTATGCAATAGTTTTTTTTTCTTTTATGTGATTATGAAAAAGTTAGAGGAAATGCAACATGTTTGTCCACAAGTTAGCAGAGCTTCATTAGCGGTGCTATTCTTCAATCAAAACAGGTCTAATCTAACTCTGCAATATCTGGTTAGCAGGTGAATTTTAAATACTGCCAGGAGGAATGCTTTTTTTTTTTTTTTTTTTTAAAGGAGTTCTATGGTGCAGTTTTTGTGTAGTATAATATATTTTGTATGGACAGTTTGTTATGGGACAGTATGACGAGTTTGTTTTTACCTTATGTATATTCTGTTTATTTTCTGTACTGTTCATTTTGTTTCCACTCCTTCATGCTCCCAAATTTCCTATTTTGGAAGATAAAGTAAAATTTGATTTGAGATTGTGTGTACGATGGTATGCTATGGTATGGTGTGGTATGGAATGTTGGGGTTGGTCTGTGTATTAACATAGTCTGTGTGGGAGGCATATATACACTAACATACTAAAATGCCAACATTTTAGACACCGTTTTTTTCTGATCAGACTGAGGTGTGTAGTTACAGACATTTTTTATTTGCATGTAAATGTATTTGCTTCTAGACCTGATGTGTATGTGTAAGTATTTTAATTTATGGAACAGGTTGTGAATTAATTTTCTGGAAGTTTCACTTTGCTACATCATAGCATAGCATCATGCCGTGATGAGTTTTATTTGTGGCCTTATATACTGCAGTTTGATCGTTTGGCCATCTGTGATTTCAGTCAATATAATTTTCCTGTGTGAAAGTATTTCACAGTCTGCAATGGTCCGAGGGTAAATCATAATAATATTATTAAGCTACATGATGTCCCCACATACTGTAATAATCCTGGCTGATCCCTTAACGCTTCCACACAAGGTTGAGATATTACAACACATACTGTACAGGTAGAAAGATGCGAGAACTACTGGAACTAGTTCATTTTCCTAAAGATATGCTGAAATTCATCAGCCAGTTTCTATCCTTCCTCGTGTACAGACAGGACCGTGTAAATTGAATTGAACCCTGTGGGCCACTGTGATTCGATGCAATAAAAGAGTGACTGCTGTGAGAGCAGAGTTCATTATCTATCATCATCAGTAGATCAGTCGTCTCTCTCCAGAACAGACAGAATCACATCTATCCCCATCAAACGACTAGACCTGGTAACAAGGCAGTGTGGAATGACACTGTGTACGTTTTAATTAGAACTATTCAATATGACATCCAGAAGCAAGCTCCGTAGAGCCGAGGCTGAATAACCCTGTGTGAGGTCAAAAATATCATTTCAACAATGTGTGTCTTGTCTGTTTCTTATTTTAACACAAGACCGAGAATAAACTTGATTGGGGCAACCTCTATCTCACCCAGTAAGAGCGTGCGACCCATGTAGGAGTCCTGAGGCCCGGGGTTCTCATGCGTGAGGAGAGCGTAGCTGGTTGTCATAGTGACGCCGCAGGAAACTGCCATGAACTTACATGACACACACAGAACGTTAAAGGTGTGTTGGTTTTTAGTTTCAAAAGAAGCTGGGGGCAGCAAAAAAACACCGCTGGCTAAACTATTTAAAAATGGCGTGTCGCTAGCAATGATGATGCAGTGATTAGTGACGATTCTTTCTGACCAATCAGTAGTCTGCAGGTTTTCACGTGGCCTTTTGGTATCGCCTCAGCTCGCGTAGAACCTCCGCTATACTGTAGCTTTTTTTTCCTCTCTGATGTTTGTATTTGGCTACTTTCATGAGACAAATAGCTGTGAGCCATTGTGCAAATCCTGCAGGATGCCCACATGACCCCCTCAAGGAAATTGCAATGTGGCCCCCTGGAACCTTTATTGTGTGCTTTGTGCAAAGTGTGTGAACGTGTGTGTGAACGTGTGTGTGAGAGAGAGAGAGTGAGAGTCACCACGTGTCGTCATCTTCTGCTTCTGCCTCAGGTCATTTACTTGCAGATGGAACATTCATCTGATATATAGCCCATCCGTAGGCATCTGGAAAATCACAACATTTAGAAAGAAAATTATAAATAAAACAGTGCATAGCTCTTGTGCTTCCAGCCTTAAGAATTGTCATCTGACTGTTTGTAAGACACTAAACAAACATGTTTCAAAATGGTTGACTGAAAGTGACAATTATTGTCAATTCCTAATGATTCCTTAATATCCAGCCAGTGATGTCCCTACAGGTGTTTGCAGTTGAACAGTGATCTGAAGCACAAGGTGTGATCTGTTTAACTAGTCATTTACTTGTCATTGACTATGCTTCTATACTATTTTTGTCTAAGATGTAAACCATGTGATATCCTGCTAGGTTTCCCACTGAGTCAATCTAAATAAAAAAAAAATGAAAACATTACATCTTGAAGTTGCTGTTGTAGTGTGGACGTGCATGAGAGGGCATTTTGCTATGGTGTTTTTTTATTTTGTTTTGTGGCTCTTCAACATGGTTGCCTACCCCTGCTCTAGACTAATAACTCTAATAAAATTAAATTTGCATGTGCCGTTCATCATATGTAGTTTTATCTAATTCTTCTGGATTTTGATGAATGCTTCTAAATGCCATGTAAATGTGACTACATGTGATTAGAACACATAGTGGCTCTGTCTCATCAACCCTGCAGCCATGACATCACTTTAAGGCGTGCTAATCATCAGTCTCATGAGCTGGGCGACTCTTGGGAAAGGTGTTCGGTAAAAAGCCGGATCCAATGATGTCCGCACAGGAAGGAGTCACTGCTGACTAGACCTGTAACAATTATTATATAATTGTCTAATGGCAATTTTTTTTTAATATAATTGCAATTACTTTGTTTAGCCGCAATGAATTGCTATACATAATGTCGGGAAAAATATATAATTCTGTACTATTGTCAATTTTATGTTAATTTAAGAAACAAATGCAATGTTTTAATGACAAAGAGGCGTGGTTTACTTCATAGGCTGTGTGCCTGTGTTGCTACAGTATCTGGGTCACGTAACCGTGATATAACCAAAAGACATATCCTGGAATTCATTCAAATTATTTTGTTTGGAACAGTAATAAATAAATAAACATTTGTACAGCAACATCTGGAGTTGTTACAGGCCTACTGCCGACCCACTCGCCCTGAGTCTCCCTCTTAATACATATTAATTGTGCTAATGTCTGCTAATGAACGCTAAATGAATTCCAATGTTTCATTAGTGAAGAGCCAGTAGAAAACACTGGTGTATGGCGGCCCATTTTATCTAAAGAATGGGAAATAAGTTCAAATAATGATTTAGGCTAGACTTGCATCTTTACTAATTTCACTAATGCCCCTCCCCACATCTACAGCTATTCATTCTAGCATCTTTTTGTGCTCTCCTCACATGAGGGCCTTGGGTACTCAGTCCCCCTTTCCACCCCCAGTACACCCCTGTTCCAATTATTGATTCTTTTTCATTCATGCAACAATAAGTAGTTTCACTCCCACAGTATGGGTACAAGTTGTTTTGCAATGCAAGAGAAAACTATTGTAAATACTTGTCTATTTAAATAAATATGTTTGCTAAAGGAAAGTAGCTCATTGTTTCTTACCATATTGCATTTTTGGACAGTTTAACATTTTTTTCACACAACACAAACTATTACAATAATAATTGTTCTATAAATGCATTAGTGGTGGTTACAACATATCAAATGTTAAAGTAGCTACGGTAGTGTTTTTTACCACACCTGCTGTCGTAAAGGTCTTTTCTTTACAGTGGTGTATCGCCCACTGTATTACAGTTGTTGTTGCATTACAGGGAGATCATATAGTTGCGATGAATGTTTTGCGCAGACAGAAAATCATACATTTACAAAACGAATAAGTTACAGATGCATTGTTGCATTTCAAATATGATACATATCAAGTACAGTAACTTAGCCTACTTGGGATAAACCAGGTATCGCTGTCACTGTGTCACGAGCCAAAGCATTAACAAGTTGTTGAAGCAACCAACGTAATAATAACGTAGATTCATATAGATGATTTCATGAAACCCACGGACGCTTTACACAAGTAATGTAATGGGGACAAGGGAAAAGAAAATTGTAGGTCAACAGAAACGCAGAGTAAAGGGGTTTCCCGTCCCTTCCATTCTCCGCGTTAAATGGAAGGGGGACGTTATTGTATGTCAGCTACTGACGTATAACCACATTGTGCATTATAAAGTTCTATTATGATTGAAATTGACATATTACGTACCTGAGGTCCAATTCTAGGTGGCTTTTGAATTATTTACAATCCCTTAATTGTCTCCATCTGTTGATAGCCGTCCCAAAGTTGACTCTGTTGTCTTTCACTTACCTTTTAGCTTTTAGTTGTTCTTTGTTTAATTTCCTTCTTTTGTAATGGCCCTGCCCCAGTATCACCCATAACTACAACAGATAACTTCTAAAATGACATTAAAACATTAAAAAGGCCTATATAAGAAATCTCCTGCTTCCTTTTACCTGGCCCAAAAGGCTGGATAGTAACCTAGGCGTTTTTGGTATAACAAAGAAATCAGAATTTGTTACTTACCCGGGGCAGAGGCCTGAATAAAAACTATATAAAAATGTTATTGTTTGCTGTTACAGAGCATTTAAGATCATTTTATAAAAACTGACAGAGCTTCATAAAATTAAAAAGTTACATATAGTCACTTTAAGTTTAAGAAGATGCTGTGGATTATGTAATGGCATCATATAAACTTAAAAAAAGGTTGGCTGGAGTGGCTAGTACATTTTTAGTGGGAGCTGGTGGCACTCCATGTATTTATTGCAGTTATAGATAGAAACCTGCAGGATGTTTGTTGGCCATTCTCTCTGTGTGGTTGCAGTTAGCTGTTGTATAACTGTGTCAATGTGTAGGAGTCCAAAACTTCTCCACAACATTACAACTGATCACATAATTCACCCTCATTAGCATCAAGGATGGGGTAGTCAAGTTGTTTCTCAGACATCATTTGTTATGGTATCATACATGTTATCTTGCTGTTTTATGAAATCTTTATACAGGATCGAGGGGTGGTCGGCTGCAAACAAAAACTACTCAAAAAGCACTGCTTCTGCTAGAATAGACTGCACCTCTACTCCCCACAGAATTCAGTATAGCTGCAAGCGCACGCTCACACTATCAACATGTGATGCAAAGTGAACACTACTTTGCAAACAAAATCTCAAACACTGTTTCTGCTAGGATAAGTTGCCCCTTTACCCCCCACAGAACACCATAAAGCTGCGAGCACACGCTCACACTATCAACACGTGATGCAAAGTGAACACTACTTCGCAAACAAAAACACAAACGCTGTCACTGCTAGAATAAACGTGTCTTTTTATTGCGCCACAGGATACAGCAGGGCAACAAGCATTGCACATGCACTCAATACGTGATGCAAAGTAAACACTACTTTTAGAGCTCTTACCGTGACACAGGACTGGAGAGCCGTGAGTCCGAGCAGAGCAGCATCAACGTGGCTGGGCATCCATACGCGACCCGCAGCAGACTCTGCCAGACCGAGGGACTCCCCGTCTTTTTATTCTTAGTAAGCAAAGGATCGGGTGCGAGCAAGGACGGCCAATCCCTTACTCTCAGCCCATCCTCTGTGAGCAGATGTCCTGCTCCGAAAGCATGTTTTCGAAACAGGAAGGCCGCTCTCAAAACATGTGAGCTCAACTCAAAACCGTTCCCAACACCCGAGCTCGGTGGCTCTCAAAACATGGAGTAAATAGGTTATACAATTGATAAATGAAACACAAAACAATGAATATAGTAAAGCAACAGTATATCAACAAGTTATATAAGTGACCCACTTAGCTGTTGTCAAGGAGCATAATGCAAAATAAACTTTTTCCTCCACACTTGCTCATGAGTGTGATAAATCCTAGACAAAAGAAAATCTTGGTGCATAAAAGATACATAGCCCTGAAATGAACACCGGCGTGTGCTATAAATAGAGCACCCAAAAATACTGCCTTAAAAGAGCTGCCATCACCATGACTGGCTTGTTTCCCCTTAACATCAAACGTCCCAGGCTGAAAACAGGAACACTGAAATATTCAGGTAGAAATACAATAGTGATCCACATGTAATTTCCACTCATAGCCACACTTTTCTTACTAGAAACACAGCCCTTAAAATATAGTCTTCAATTAGTGCACCTTCTTTAATTAAAAGACTAATAGGTAATTATAGATGACGCCAAAGCCTATTAATTTGTCATTAGGTCAGAGCATTAGGCTGATGAGGAAGTCTGGTGTTACTTAATCAGCCCCTTTACTAGCCTCCGTCTTCAGAAATCAGAAAATGTTACACCGTGAGCAAGAAACATAAATGTGGGGAAATACTGAGTAAAAGGTAAACAGCTGCTCAGTCTACTTTCAACAAACAGAAAAGTATCAAGCAGTTTCTTTTTAATAATTCAAGCGTTTATCGGACCAGCAGTATATATAAAGAGATTAAAATAAGCCCCACCTTCAGCTGGAACATCAAGGTGATAGGTACATTAATCTATCTATAATTATAGTCCAATAATATAACATAATTTATACTAAAATGGGCCATTTTACATCATGAGTACTTTTACTTGATTACATTTTGATGCTAATACTTTTGTACTTTTACCTAAGTAACATTTTGAATGCAGGATTTTTTACTTGTAACAGAGTTGGCTTTCTGGAAGTGGAACATCAAGGAAATTGACAACAACACCTGTAAACAAAAATGTTCTGTTGATCCAAATTTTGGCTCTACAGTTCATAAAAAATTAACTTTATTGTCATATTTGCTTGAACTGTCACTATCTCTTACTACAGGGGTCCTCAACGTGTTTTAAGCCAAGGACCCCTTAAAAATTGTGTTAAATTGTATACAAATTAAGTGGGCGTACAATAACTGGGCTTACATTAACATGTAGGGTGACCTATAGCCTTAATATACTGTATATACCTTTTTCGCATAGAAAACTATGTTTTTATAAATTGAAATTGCTGGCATGATTTTATAAATCATGTTTTAATATTAAAAATACATGTGGCACATAATCCTTAGGATGAACTGTATCTGTGGATTACCTACTTAGCAACTACCTTAACTATAGGCCAGTATGCTTATCATCAGTGGGTTTTTTTCATAAATGGGCTGATTCATATTTGCTATCAATATGTTGGATTCATGTTAACACATTTTAATTTTCTTGGAAACTTTCAAAAAATTAATATCAATATTTTCTCAGCCTCCTGTAGTAACTATGAGTATGAAGATCTCTGTCTTACAACATAAATCATTAGAAAAAGGACATCCTCTGCCTCCTTCTGGTGCTCCTAATGGTAGAAGAAAAACAACCAATCAGCAGGGCTACAGAATTTTCTGCAGATTCTCCGCAAATTTAAAATAAATAAATAATTACTGTGTGAAAGAATGTTCACACATCTTCACCCCAAGCACACCAAAATATGTTTCTGAAACATTTCATGTGAGAACTAGGCAATGCACCGACATAACCTTGATTCATATTTGATCAGCGCTGCCTAGTTTTACAGTTTGAGGCAGTAACTGCCCACATAATCTGCCTCACTGTCAGGTGATGGTGACAATTGTGACAAAAGGTTATTTTATGAAAACGTTACCTACTGAACCTTTTTAAAAAAAAATATTTTTTTTTACAAAAACAATGTGTGAGAAATGGCTTTTAAACAGCACAAATGGTAGATCAAAGCCCACCGTAGCTGTTACATTTCTACATAGCAGGAATGAGAGACAGAAAGTGAAATGAAGAAAGGGGGGATAATCTTGGTGATTTGGGGTTAGAAGAAGGACATGATTTGATTAAGTGGGAAAGTGTGGGGGATTAGAGCAGCAGTAAAGAAAAGATTGGCGAGTAAGAGGAAGGGATGGTCTGAAGCAGCTAATGGGCTAATTAGGAAACTCGTGGCCATTTAATGACCTGCCATCGAATGGACATCTGGGGCTCCACGCACTACAGACAGATGAACAGACAGAAATAGAAAGAAAAATAGGAAGGGTATAGCGGAAGACAGTAATAAAGAAGTAAGAGATATATTTAACCAATGGTAAGAATGAAGGGGCATATAACAAAGGTGTCCACGTCATCCTACTTAGGTTTCAGATAGATTTAATTGGATAAGTATTAGGAAAAAAGTCAAAGTGTACATCCACCCATCCATTATCCTATTCAGCATGAAAGTATACATGGAAAAGAAGAAGATGCTGTTAATCAGAATGATAATCAGATCACACTCATTAGCATTGAATCATAGAACTCATACTGTAGCCTAAATATGTGGCTCAAACAACATCATTTTCATTTTCTATTCCTCATCATTAAATTATACTGTGAGCTAAGTGATACTCGCATTTGCACATCATCTCCTGCAAATATTTCAAAAGCCTATATTACAAGTTTATTCTTTTCCAGACCAATCTGTTGTAGACACAGTCACAGCATGGTGTCATGTTGGTGGGTGTTTCAGATCATAAAGTTCATTACCAAATGTTGCACCAGAGATATAATTATTATACGTTAACAACTCCAGTAGAAGACAAATAGTCCTGTCACGCGTACAATAGTTTACCAACAAGGCAAGCACCATATGTATTAGAATGGGTTCTTTTCACAGACATGCTTAACACTAAGTTCTAAAATATAATGGGAAATGAAAATCCCCTAAACTGTCTGTAGACATTACTCTCGCCCTCTTTTCATTAGGTATATTTGTGTTTTCCAAACTGTATCATAACTGAGCCTGCATGATGTACACTGGAATGCAATGAAACAGTAATTAAAATCTTTGATCTGTTGCTGTGATGGTTGAACTGGCAGATAATGACTGTTAGCTAATGGTGATATACATATAAGGACAATGGGCCTCTTGCAAGAGACACTTGTATGAACAGATATTAATGACACATATGGATGATTGAAGAGAATTTATGGCATTCACAATTGTTCTCAATTTTCTTATGCAAGCAAAAGGAGGCACATTAAATAATACCGTATATACAAGGCTCCTTACAAGTGTGCTAATAATATGGACAAATTTGTGCAGAGGCGTTCAGGATACAAACTCTTCGCAAACTCCGGCTTGACCACCACAAATAAATCAATGTAATGAAAAACACTGAAGCATATTACCAAACTAATTCATGTTTGAAATTTTAAAAAAACTTTACTTATTGACAATTTCGCCAGGAGGTGAAAGGGGATCAGGTCTGCGTGTGAGCGATGGCATCCTCGTTCTGCCTCTTCTCACGACTTATTAAGTAAATTCAGGGTGATTAATCAGCATCATTTAGTCTATAATGTGTGGAGGTTGCAAGTATCCAGATCATTATAAACAAAATTCCTGAGAGTTGAGGGCCCCTGCGGTGGGTTGAGGGTGGGCACAGAACGCCTACTCATTAAATGACTTCACAGATACCCAATCTCACTCCAAACTAAATTGAACAGTTGGCAGCCCTGGACAGCACATCAGAGCCATAGCAGAGTCGTGACTAGAGAAGCCGCACTCCACACAATGCTTTTAACTTGACTCAAATCACAGTGCAGCATATTGAGTAATGTGTGCATTTACACACACACACACACACACACACAGTGTAGACTAACCTGTGTGTTTCACCCTGTCAGTGTAGTTTTATGATTGTAGGCTTGAAAACCCAACAACAACTCGGATTAACTTGTCTCACGACAGCTGCTCTGTCAACCCCAGTATTTCCCTGCCAGGCTATGGGTGCATTTATATTATTGATAATGAATAACCAGTCACATCAAACATGGACATATCAGTAGCAGCAAATATATGAATGGATAAATGTGAGAACAAAAGCATGAACTGAAATGCAGAAGCCAAAGCCTGCGAAGATAAATTACCCAGTTACAGTCTCATTAGTCTCACATTATTACTTCACACAATATCCATCACTCACTCCCTGTAGACTTGAAAGGTGGCTGTAATAGTTTTTGTTTTAGTTTTCTCTTTCCCACAGAGAACAGGCAAGGTTTTCACAGTGGGGACAAAATGCATCAAAATGGCAATGATAACTTCTCAAAGCACTCCTGAAGAATAATCCAATTCTCTGATGTCCACCTATGTGCCCACTCTGTTCAAACTAAATACACACCTTCTGTCTCAATCTCAATGGATTCATTTTAACACGTTAGACCACCTGCTTCTTCCGTTTCCATTGGTCAGAACCACTGCAAACTTATACTGTAATTGAAGCACCACTGGCCTTCATGATAAGCAGCTTCTTGTTTTCATTCAACATAGCGACCACCGAACGCCACCGAAGCGCAGCAACCCGTCGCTTCTACGTCACCCAGATCGTTGGTCTGATTGGTTGAAGGACTTTCCAATTGCGTACAGAGTCATTTGAACTATGCCCGTTGGTCACGCCTCTTGTGCAGAGAAATTACAGAGCAGACACCCCAGACCAATGCTAAATATCAGATCTATTGAGCTTGGCTTGGTCTGGTGATAGCGAGACTATTGTGCTTACGTAATGCCAATAAAGTTTTTGAATCTTAAATCCAAGTAATAACTTTTGCACTGCCAAAGCTTTTCAGTTGGCTTTCTCGGTCTGTCACATTGGACAGCCAATGTTTTAGTCTTGAGCCAGTCAGAATTTTAGACCACCTACCAAGAAAAATGTAATGCAAATGCTAGAAGCAAATGTCCTCAAGATGATTAATGTTTCTGTATTTCTGCATTTCACACAATGGCATGCAGATTTGACATTGAAATGTTTTCCATTCACTATCTGCATCTGTTTAGCGCTTTCCCTTTGTGTGTCTCTCCTTTACACTCTTTCCCTCCGAGTGAATTGAGAATGACAGGAATCGGAAGCCACGAGAGACTGTAGTGGAGCATCAGGTGTTCCACTGATTAGAGCCGGTCGCCATGGCAACTCTCAGATAAATGTTTGTAACTTGGGACAGAAAATACAACTCTCAGCGGTATACACACATTCACACTCATAGTTGCATATAGGAAGCTTGAGTCTTGTGCTCTTGTTGATGTTCGTTCAAGGAGATGTTCCGTCTGCTATGGCGTTGGGCTGTGATATAACTTACTGCACGGAAAACATTAGCTGAATGTTATAGCCTCAAAGGATAATACCAGTTTTCTACCCACCAATGTTTTTGCTACATGCTCTTAGGAGCTCCTACCATGTCTTCCCCTGCAGGTTGAACTGACCTTCTGTCAATCATACACTCTTTTTGCTGTCAAGAATCCACGTAGAAGAGGTCAGAGCCTCGCTGCTGCTTTGATGCATGCAATGCATCCTTTTCAAGTTAAAGATTTTTTGCCATTTGCGCGGGTACAGGTCAGGACAGTACAAGTACATTGGAATCAAAAAAAGGCAATTATACACAATGAACACACACAATGAATTATTGCACAAAACAATTGACTGTGGAAAGACTGTATGACAGATGGGAAGGTAGTCCTGGAGTGTGAGAGGAGGGGATGTAGTGTGGGTTAGGTAGTTGAATACAGAAAGAGGCTGTAAGGTGTGTGAGTGCTGTGAAGTGTTAAGCGAGCTTCATACTTCGTCACTGGCAATTTGTTGTTTTTGGTGCTAACTTGTAGCCAGCAGTGAACGAACTTCGTTATGTAGGTCCATTTTTATTGTATTGACGTTACAGAAGTCTCTCGTTAGTATCTTGTAGGCTACTATTTGCAAACTGACGCATGCGCAACTCACATCTGCACTGGACTCACATTGGGTAGTGACACATGTTCTTACTGAAACTAAACCCCACAGTATTTATACCACAGAGAGATGTTAAAGGTGAGGGTTTAAAAGGCAACTGTAACATTTAAAGGTGGTAATTAAGTTTGTAATAATTGTCAGTATAAATCAGAGGCATTATGATCTGAAACCCAAACATTTGTCTGCTTTTTTAAAAGTAAATCTATGTTGTCAGAAAATGTAGCAGCTTTGCTTGGTGGCAGATAAAAGCATAATGACTCACAGACATCATTTACTTACAGCATTAATGATTTGATATTTAGAGCCATGAATAAGTAGAGCGAATAAATAACATTCCCGGTGTGTGAAAATGGCAGATGCTTTCTTTCTGCCTGTGAGACATTGCTTTATGTAATTGGACTCTGTCATTTTGAAGTGAGATCTGAATAATTGAAATTACATTCACATATTTAATGGTAAGTTTTTTTAAACAAACAAAGCTCTTTTCTAATAGATACTATGGCAGTGAGTAGTCCTTCTTGTATGTCTCCTAACAAACTGATACTGACTTTGAAATCAAATTAACTTTGAGTGGGTGTATGGGTGAGTTCCAAACCTTGGATACTGTGTTTGAGATAGCGGCCAGTCATCCAAATGAAAGTTACTCACCCAGCATATACGCCAAATACAAGTCCCTTCCTGGTTTGCTTCCTCTTCACATTAGTCGTCTGGCCGCACAGGTTTGTACAGACTCAACTCTAAAATGACAGCTTATTGAGAGTGGGAATCGCAGAGTAATTCATGATGCGTTTCTATAACAATACAGCGATACTGATAATCTTTTACTGGGGGTGTCCTGGGGATGGGTTTTGTAATTGTTGTATTGTATGTATTGCATTTGAGACTATTAGTGGCTGATTTTAGATGGCAATGCTTAAGGTGATTAAGTTTGTAGAGTTCCCTGTGTTTGTTGGCACATGTTGTTGTCTAATTTATGATATACTGTAAATCACTACACCTTAAAAACACAGTACAAAGTTGTTTCCCCTCTACTCCTCTGGATGGAAACAAACTGTTGTTGGTTTTGTGGTTTATGGCTCGAGGCTCCAGCGCATGCGAGTCTGTAGACCTGTTTGAATACTGGACACATTTGATGCGCCATCATAACACTGTCCTCTGCATTTATTGACTGGCAGGGCGAATCTAATCAGAACGTGTTTTAAAAGCTGAAAAAGTGTGTCTGCTGTTGTTTTTAATGTCTCATAAAAATCCTAAGAAAAGTTCTTCTGGCTCCAGATTTTCAGTCATAATGTAAGCAAACACACACCTGTTCTTTGACTGTAATATTGATTGTCTCATCCATAATTACAGAGAAATCCCCAGCAGATTGTATTTCTCCAATTAGTTTTTTGAAGACATCATGAGCCATAATTTCAATCATCTCGTTTAGGATGTCATGAGTGAGCCACTTGTTCTCCTTACGAGCCAGCCATAACCGGAACTCTGGGATATCCTTAGTATGCACATACAGTATAGCATCTGCATAAAATTGGACTCTTGGTCAGTCTTTCCTCTAATGGCCACTCTCCGACAGGAAAGAAACTGAAAAGTAGAAAGAATGGCCCCCAAAGCGATTCTGGCATCAGCCATCTGCTTTCGTTTACCAGCAGAGAGCAAAGCAGCAACATTAACACCTGCTTTGGTAGCTGTCATAATGCTAACAGCAGTGAGATGCAAATTGCCCTTTTCATGTGATCTAAATTGTTTGAGTGCTTTAGCCCAGCTTGAAAAGCCATCTTGAACGAAAGCTTTTAAAGATTCTTGGTCGTGGGTTGATGATGGAAGAGGGATATTCATGTTTTCAGCAGTAGTGCAGATATTACAAAACACTTTTTTTTTTTGTGGAGTCTTATGCTTTCAAGGGGAATTTTGCTTTCCAACTAGCCTGATATGTCCTTCCCTTATCACGTCTATCTTCTTCTAGCTTCACTGTTGTTATCTGTTTGTGACAGGGCAGTGGTGGAACTCTCTGCACTGGTGGTGGATGTCGATGCATTTGGTTTTGCTTTTTTTAGTAACAAATCTGTCCATTTTAGTCTCACTCTGATAAACGAACGTACATGCACGCACTGTATAGTGGGGGGATGGAGAAGGGTCTCTAAAGAGGCGCTTTCATCCGAGAGACACTGTGATTGGTGGCAATCCGTATGACCGACACTCCACGGTATTGGCGCCTATGCACATACACACACGCATAGAGATTCATTGATTTATAGTTAGATTGTTTCTGTCGATATGTCAGTGTTCTTGAGCAGAAGGGGAAGGGTCCAAGAACACATTTTTCCCTATTATTGTACGTTGATATTTTTAAATTTGGCCTCCACTTGTAATAGAAAAGAGTATTGTGTTTAGTAGCAGTGGTGCAGTGCTTAATTCTACTGATCTTCCACTGTTTATTAAAACAGCCTCAAGATATATTGGAAAATAGAATTGAACTTACAAAGGGAAATAGTACATTAGCATTGATGTCTTTAGATTTCAACAAGTTTATTAACTTTGTGCTATAGGTGACTGTAAAGCTAATATATATTACAATCTTAATGAACAACACTTCTCACAGTGTCAGTGCATGCCTGCATTTTAATCATCTGTGGGCTTTAAAGCAGATTTAATCAGGCTATGTGTTGTAGTGTAATAATGGTTAAAGGACGTTGTTCTGGCACCAGAAATAATCAACTGGGTTTCCAAGACTAAAACAGCCGTCTGTGTTTTTCTTAATTTCCCTCTTGCAAACAGTTGTAGAAGGTTTGCAGAGCCATTATTATTTTGTTTCTCTGAAGTTGGAAATCACTAATTAAGGCCAACAAATTCAGGAACAAGATGGCAAGATATTTTCCTAATGGTTCCAGTCTCAGAACAGCAGAAATGGCTCCAGACAAATATTTTTTTGTCATACTAGAAGCTCATCCTCCCCTTCCTCACGTTTTTCTAATGTTCACTTTCTCTGGTCAGAGGTCAGCACCACACACACAGTGATTAAATATTGATTCAGTCAGTCCACCCGTCACCCATGCTCATCAAATATATAAGGGAAGTAGTGTTAAGGGGAAAAAAGACAAAAACAATGCTGAGGTTTATCTCCTTTTATGGATGGGACTTTAGGGGCTGAAACAGCCTGTTGCCAATGAAAATCAATGGCTGTGCACTGCAGCTTATGTAAAGGAGAACTTTATCTCACTGCCACAGACTGTTGGTCACACACACACACACATACATACACACATACACACACACACTAAAGCCTATGATTACACAAAATCGTCAGTTTGTGGAATACATAAGGAGGCATACTAGGTTTGGGATGACAAATTAACCATTAAAGGACAATTCAGTCTTTTAGCACCCACAGGTCTGTTGAGTGTATTTGTATGCGGGACGATGACTAACATCCGATTATTATTTTAATGGAGTGACAGGGTGTTCATTGTCCTCTGTGCTATAAAGAAAATGGTCTGTTCCACTCGGTCAAGCAAGCACTGCATATTTCTTGTGTTTCTTCATTTCACATTTCCTTCTTGTTCCTGTGCATCCAGCATTTCAGCAGTTAAGACTTTATTCAGAACCATGATGCTAGGCAGACTGACACCAGGAGTCCCTACCACCTGTTGAGATGCAGCAGGGATCAGGGAGGAGGCCCAGAGAGAGGGAGGGGTTGTGAGAACCGATACTCGCTCTAACCTCTCCCTCGCTGGTTTTAATCCCTCCATCCCTCTCTTTTTTTTTTCCTCGCTGCTGGCAGCCGGTTGCAACCTCTCTCACTCCCACGCAGACAACATGGACTCTCTACCTTCCACAGTGGGTGGACACAGAAATGGAAACACCACATGAGAAAGGATTAGAACGTTCAAGTAGCTAATAAAAATAAAAACAATTACAACGAATTGAGATTAAAGTGTTTGAGCTCTGAAAGAGGTCTAGCAGTCACTGTGTGTATGTGTGGCTTTAAAAGTAACATGAGTCATCTTACAGACTTCTACGCAGAGTGTAATTGGTGTCTGAATTACGAGCGGTTGAGTCACCGTTTCAGAAAGCCTGACAGCATATGTCAAGCTGAGACAGAGTGCATGGGAAAAGAGCATTGCTGGTTGGCACCGATTGACAGATGCTTAACAAACTAGACTTCATCAGCTTTACAAAGCTGGTATTTATGTCATGGCTGCCATTCAGAAACTACTTGTACCTACCTACTACATTAGATACAGTGCACACAGTAGTGTAACCTGCCCTCAGGAGCTCATATTTGTCCGTGTTGACAGTGGTGTATGGCGTACAAGACTTCACAGTGTAACTTTCTCCTCAGCCACAAAGCAGTGTCTCTATTTTCATTCATCTGTTTTCAATGAGCTTCACTGCAGTCATGCAGCACTAAATGTGAGGGATTCAGTATGTGTTGTGACTGTTGGAACGGGGGTGTGATTTTACTCGTGCATGGTGGAGAAAATAAACACAGCTGAGTTCATTGTACAAGACCATGGGATTTTCCATAGATTTTTATTTATACTTTTTTATCCAGGTGACACAACTACTAGCATGATAATCAGTCTAAATGTAATCTTGTTTCACTTTATTCATTCAGCCTGGCATTATGTTCATGTTGTGTTTGGAAAATGGTGGTGGTGGGGGGGTATTGTGTGTTGTTTTGTCTTAGCCAATTCATCTGGTCAGCATCAATTTCAGTTGACACAGAAGCAGTTAACTTTTTGTTTTACACACAATGAAAGACAAATGTCGATTTTAAAATTGGTGTTTCTTTAAGTATCAACAATCTTGCCAATGTTGTGTAGTAGCTAGACATTTTATATCCAAATTCATAATCCTACTTACAAAGCTGAGATTGTTTGGTTATTTCTTAGAAATACTGCATCTGTGGGTCTCCAGTTAGCTCAGTTGGTAGAGCTGGCGCCCATATATAGAGGTTTACTCCTCGACGCAGCGGGCTGGGTTTGTCTCCAACCTCGGCCCTTTGCTGCAGGTCATTCCCCCTCTCTCTCCCCTTTCATATCTTCAGCTGTCCTGTCAAATAAAGGCCTAAAAACGCCCCAAAAACAATCTAAAAAAATAGATTACAAGCATCTGTAATTGGGAAAAGCACAACAGAAATATTTGAATCATTGGAAACAAACTGGGCATGTGGGCCGTGATTCAGAGGTGTGGAACGGGGCTACACAGAATCATGGACCAGAATCAACTGACGGTATAAAAAATTACTGTACTTGGAGTTTACCCACACCCAAAGTTAGTTTAAACTTACTCTTGGTATTTTTTTGTCAAATGCCTGGTTCTCTGTAAAATATTACAAATTGACTGTAATATAGCACATGTTAAAGGCAGACATTTACAAGCTGGTAGTCTATATCCATGAAGTTCCACTTCTGGGATTGCTTCGGTGCCGTAGGAAATTCCGTCAGATGCATGTATTTTTTGCTGATTTTTGTTTCCTTCTGCTTTCTTTGTGTTGGAACTTTAAACTTTGGTGAATTTCTGAGTTTTCTGTTGCACGACTAAAACTACTACTTTTGAACGTACGCATGTATGGTGGCTGACAGGGATTGACTCTCGCACCACTATTTTGCAGCAACTCTCTGCAGAACTTAGCGCAGCCCAAGACGATTGTGATTGATTTAAAGAAATGTCAATAAAACGGAGCACGTTTTTCTTCCATCCCGGAATGCTGTGTGGAGTAGCCAGACCCTCCTCCGCTCCGCAGCGTGTGGATGTTCTGGCAAAGCTAGACTAACCAACTGTTATCATTTGGTTGTTTGCTTGGAGAACTGGTATGAAAATGAGCCCACTGCGACAACCTGAGCAAAGACACCACTGTACACAGCTGTGACGTCAGACAGTCCCAACCATCTGATATCACACATCACAAACACTCAAGCTACAGTGCAGCAACAGCTACAGCTGAATACCAAGTATCCTCAGCAGAAACTTGATATTCATGTATTGTTGGGTGTTTTTGTTACACTGTACTCCCCGGTGTGAAGACGCATGCAAACAGACACAGCAGCCTCTGTCGCTACAACCCCAGTGCTTAATCAGCCCCAAACTCTGACAATCACCATGATTAGTGCTCCACTCCACCCATAATGATAACATCTGTCCTCCCGCAGTGAAAGCATTGATTCTCTGTAATGTGACACAATGCCAGTTAAGAGGAGGACCGCTTTGAAAAATGCCAGGCTGCTGCTGTGGCACCACTGGAAGCTAGTCATGCTGGATTTGACAGCTGGTAGATTACAGCAGCTTTATGTATTTTTACATTTACTCTTAGTCACACCTAATGAAATAAATTAATGGATCATCACAGTAAATAGTGTAACTTTGCTTCGTACGTGATGATAAAGGGATGAGAGGGCCCTCTCCTCTCCTCTATGTAAGGCTAATGTGCTTATTTTTACATGAAACTCTTAGGTACTGCTTTCTAAAAGGCATCCTTTGCAAAGAGTTTCTGAGTTGTAAAGTAATGGCTTTATTTAAGGTTAATAAATCATATTCTAATGCTTTATAGAACAGTGAGTAAGAACAACTTTCGGATTGCTAGGTCGTGAAACATCTTTCTTGCCAGTGTTTGTCTTCCTCCAGCAGGAGTGGGCTTTCACACAGCCTGCGTCGGCCGTCAGACGTTCTGATCTTTCCATTCATTTTGGAATGGGGGTAATGCGTTTAGGGTGCGGCGGGATTGTGTCGCCGGGAAACACGCAAAAAAGAAAAGAAAAACAACACACTGGGCCTATGGCAAAGGGTTGAGACTGACTAAATTTTGGGAGAAATGCAACCCCACGCCACGTTTTTCCGATACAATAAAACGGTGCCTGAACCGGTGACTGATCCAAATTATATATAATATATTTATAATGTACTGTATATAATATAAAAAAGGAACACAAACAACAGTTTGCAACATTAAAGATCAGCTTGTTTATTGCTAAGGCTATATGGTCAAAATTAAATGATTGATTAATAATGTAATAACAATAACTTATAACAATGACTTATTTCACCAGTAAATTGCTAGTAAAGACAAAAACAAGCACCAGATTGGAAAAGGGTATTTTACAATGACGTAAAATGCACAACAAGGCCGGCGTGTTTGAAGTGAACGCACCGTCTATGTTGTGTGTTGGAATCCTCTACAAGAAAATACTGTCACACTTTACACCGCTGTAAACTGTAACGTAAGCTGTAAGCTGCACTGGAATTTTTGTTCTTATTCTGTCTCGTTACCACTGTCGGAACTGGTGCCATATTGGCACCGTGTTTCGGTACCCAAACCTACTCGCTCGTCTCTTTTCTTTCTCTCTTTCTCCGTGAAAAGAAGTTCCCTTTAAGGGCTGTTGAAAACGTTGAGATCTTTAAACAATCTGACGGAAAACAGTAACTCTGAAATATTAAGGCTACTTGTGCTACATTGGGGGGGTTAAAGAACACAACAGGACGTCACACAGATGTTCCGTTTCACTGACACTCCCTGCACTACACTTACTGCAGACTTGATGGAGAATAGTGAGTGAAACAGGTCACAGGGTTCTGTCCTTGGTCCACTTATCTTCAGTTAGTATATTAAGGATTTTACATAATCTAATGCAATGCAATAGGTTTTCAGATACTGTATATGTGTATTTATATGCATATATGTATCTGGTAGGGCTATTTCCTCATTTTCCACCCAGTTGTTGAGTGCTTAAAATCCATAAGAGTATGGTTTGAAAACTCTAATACGTAACAATAGGTGAAGTGAACGGGGAACCATTGATTTTACATAGCAAAAGTCAATGTACAGACATGGGTTCAAAAACCTGCATATACATTCTCATTTTGCTGGAAAAGGGGTATAAAGGGCCTTTTTTTTTTAAAAACTGCATCAACTCTTGTCTAGTGCAGCATTGATATATGCTATATGGTTTCTTTATCTTGCATCTGAAACCACTTATAGAATTTAAACACCACGCACATTGTTCATCACTTCACAGCCTGGACTTTAACGATTTCTCTAATAATCTAGTAATAATGGAAAAGCACTGTGTGAAAACAGAAAAAGGGAATGCGCGGACAGAGAGAGGAGGTGTTGGAAGTCACAAGGTGAACAGAGGAAGCGTGAGAGAGTGGAGGAAGAGGTGCAAAGATAAGGCGTGAATCACAATGTGATAATGTTGAAACACACACATACTAGAGTGTGTGTCGTGTGTTTTTATGTGTGTCTGAGAGATTAAAGGCCTGGGGATAAGATGTGTGCTCATCTCTCCTGTGGAAACAGTGGATGTCCATTAAAAACGTGTGTGTGTGTGTTTGATCAAGTGTCTGAAAGATTAAAGGAAAATGGACAGAGTGAAAGACTGAATTTGTCATATTTGTGAGATAATTCAGCTGAGTGTATTTCGTTGTGTATCTGACTTGACTGTTATATATGAGTGTTATTGAGCCAGCGAATACACCAGCTCTGAACCTTTATCTCAGGCATTAGCACAGGTGTCTCTGTACGTGTCTCCCTTCCTTTTCCTCCATTTTACATCCTGACTTTTTATCCTGCGTTTCCTGCACCCTTTCCTTTCTGACTCACCTCAGGTATAATTACATTTTACTAAGCCCTGCCCTGAACCCACTAATTCCTCCTATATCCGCTGTATCATGCGACTTGGGCTTGAGGACTGCAGTCTTAGTCATAGCAGACGCTGCATCTCTCGCTCTGAAAAGCTTTCGCCACAGCTCCGACTCAAACAGCCAAGGTTGCAGCTCAGCAAGCTGCAGAAAGGCAAAGCTACATTGGTCCTGCTAGGGCTGAAGTCCTGCAAGCAGCAGCTGTCGCAACAGTTTATTTCCAGTGGCAACCGAAAGCAGATGCAGATCGGTTGCCATGCCAACGTCGCTGACCCTTGACCATCTCTGCTCCCACCATCCTCTTTCTCATCCAACATCCTGCCATCCCACGCAAGAGAACAGGAAAAGGCGTGAGAGGCAAAAAGCTCGAGAGACTGAGTCAATTTACACTAAATCTACAAGAGACGATTCAGAAGACCCTGATCCTCCTCGCAGGTTAGCCAAACACACACACTCCATCCAGAGTGCTACGTGCCCAACACTTTTAAGACTTTCAACACTAGGGATATTAATGATTATTCGATTATCGGTTAATTGCAATTAATATTCAAAGCATTCTCATAAACAGCTTCCTATGAAATCGTACAAAAACGTATACAAAACAACTCTTACGATATTTTACGAAATTACAGCGACCGCCGACCGGTCTCGTGACAAAGTTGAGCCGACCAGTCACATTTGAGTTGAGTTTAGCGGTGGTTACAGATAAGTTTTGTTAGGACAAAAGTTGACTGTCATGCGGCGACCTAAAGTTAACAACTAGTTAAGAGAAGTCTCGCTTTGCAAGACCTTGTTTTTGCCAGAAAATGTTTTCTTAATTTGCTTGTGTTTGGTCTATTTGCATGTGTTTTCTTAAGTTGCCGGGCATTTTCCCCTGTCAGCCACCATACATGAGAACGATCAAAAGTAGTTTTAGTCGTTCAACAGAAAACTCAGACTGGACAGATAGTCAAGCTAGCTGTCTGGATTTACCCTGCAGAGATCTGAGGAGCAGTTAAACATAGTCCTCAGAAATCCACCCGAGGTTAAAATTCCAACACAAAGACAGCTTAAAGCCGTAAAGCGGGACATCCAGCGGACTTTCCGTCGGCAACGGAGCAATCCCGGAAGTGCAAGGTCGTGGATATAGACTAAATTAAGATTAGAAACGAGTTTGTGGTTTTGTGGTGTTTTTTAAGGCGACACGCACATCTGTATCATGTCTACTGTCTTAACTTTTTCCAGGACACAAACTCCCATGTGACCCAAAGGCCTACATCCAATCCGATCTTTGCAATCTTATACAGCGGCAGTAATAAATATGTGGAATACATACAAATATATGTACAAATGGTTTAATGAAAACAGCCTATATAATTGAATCAATTCAAAATATATTAACTGATAAAGAAGATTAGATTTGTTGTAGTATGCGGTCGTGCCACTAGGTGGAGACTCTTACAAAGGGAGGCACCAAAGCACCGCCATAAAAGCAAAGCACCGCCATACCCTCTGAGTGAGCAAAAAAGGCGTAGCGTGCCTCTCTTTGCTCACTGAGGCAGTCCTGGTAACAAACGTTGAAGCAGAAAGTTGTAAAAATTCCAGAGTTGTTTGGTGTTGGTGCGGTTTTAGCGATCTGAGGCTTTTACGCTAAACTAGCATCTTGAAGAGGAACAGCTGTTTGGTAAGAGCTGAGTGTCAGACAGCATGACTCATCACAAGATCAACACAAAAGAAGGAATTAACTGTATCAGCAACACTCTCCTGCTCGGAGTATACATGTCAAAATAAAATAAATAAAATAAATTGACAGATAAAGTAAGAGCGCCAGTATTGTTTGTTCTTGGGGACATCTGTCCAGCTGAGCTAATGTTAGCTACAGTAAGCAGGAAGCAGCTCTGCAGTTTGAAATTAAGTCATTATTTTGTGTTATCTATTATTCAATAAATATAGTTGAGTCAGTGGATAAAACGTTTATGAAATAGAAAATCCAGCATATTCTATAAATTATTAATGATTAATCGATTATTAACGCAGCCAACTATCGATTAAAGAAATTGTTTAAAACTTGCATCCCTGCTACTCATCTTCAAAAAGCAAATATCAGTCTTTGGTATTTCTAAACATCATTTCTTGATGTGTACAGTGAGTCTTTCTTTAACTCGATACAGGAGAAATAAATGAAAGAAGGATTCTTGCTGACAAATAGCAGCTACTGGAAGCTGCCCCCCCCCCTTTCTAAAGCTGCTATTGAGAAGAATCACTGACACATTTTATGACTTAGGTAAGACTGGACATTACATCTTCTATGGGTATTTATGTAAGAAGTCACAAAGATGGATCTGAAACAGCAAAGAGCAACACAGCTTCCGTAATTGAAATGCCAAAATGTTCCATAATTTGCCTAAAGGAATTTATGGTGTGATCAGTGATGAAGAGATTAAATTAAATATTGAGCCACGGATGTAAAAAGAAAAAAAATAAAAAAAGTTGCCTAGAGCAGCTTAGATTTTAGCCTAGTCCGTTTTTTTCATAATACATTGTAGGGAGGATTCATTATTCAATTTGGCCTCGTATACGGGATTGAAAGGCTTCTGTATGGAGCGCCTGATCTCTGCGTGTATTGAATCGACCGTGTTTTAGATCCTTGTGAATTCAGCTTTTTATTCAGAAGAGGAAGATTAGGTTATGTCCTTTTTATTTTAAAGTAATAGTGTTGCTTTGATCTAAACAATAACAGACATCAGGACTTTTATTCAGGCAATTATATTTAAAATCCTGCAGCTTGAAAAAATGCTGCATAAACATTGCCTTTGTCCCCTGTTTAGCAGTATACTTTGTGATTCCCTTGTGGGAGTTTGGCAGCTCCAGGAGAAAGTGGTAGGAAAGAGTCAGTGTTTTCCATCTTCTCTGCTAAAATCAATTAACTCACTGCCGTTTTTCACCTCTCCATCATGTTATTTTCTCTTGTCGTTGTTCCACCAGTGTCTCCCACTATCACTAATCTTTTTCTTTTTCTATCTGTACCAAGTTCAGGAGCAGCAGCATGACTCATAAAGTCAGACAGGTATAGTCTTCAGAAGGGAATAAAAATAGTCCAGAGTACATTTATATCAGGAAAAAAAGGATGTGATGAATCTATATTTGAAATGAGAGACCAGAGACCTTATGCTAGGGCTAAATATGAGACTGCCCCTCCAAAAAGTAGACAAAGTACATTTTAAATGATTTAACTACACAATGGTTTGTCATGTTGAACTTAGAAGAAATATATTAATGTCTTGGGTATATTGGCTGGTGTAAGATTATCTGGCTGCAGGGGCTGAGGGGCCACCTGAACTCTCTCTCTCTGCAAATGAAAGCTATCCAGTTTTAGCGGCTCTAAGCCTGAATCATACCATTTCACAACCCAAAGAGATTTTGCAGTTCAGAGGGGAAACTCATGCAGTAATCACTTCCAAAAGTCTTTCCTTCAAGGCTTGAAAAGATTGCCTTCTTTGCAAAGCTTCTTTAGCTCTGAGGTCTTTACTGTGTAGGGGTGTGTTCAGTACATTATGTTACGGGCTATTAAAAGCTAAGTCCGATTTATGGATGTCTTTGTATCTGTACTGGAAATACATACAATAATTTGGTCTCATGCTGTCTGCAATTGGCCACTCATCCACCAGAACAAGAAAAATGTACAACTAAGAACACTCTCCTGAAGTATGAGCTGCATTGCTACTGTTTTCACCACCCAGGAATTTTCCTTTAAGGCATGAAGGTATGAGAGCTACAAATCCACCATGAGACAATCCACCACCAGTTACATTGAAACAGTAATGCACAATTATGTCACATAAACGGTACACAAACACCCTGTGTGTCTGTCAACTTGCCTGAAGTTACCTAGGTTTATTAAAGTCATCAATCACAGCTCGCATGATACATGCAGCTTTATATTCCCCAGCGATGTTATGGTGAATAGAGAGATTCCCGATTATGTCTTTTGTTGATATCAGATGATGTATCCAATACTCAATACAAGGCTTTTTTTAAACAAAATGACAGCTCATTACTTAATAGTCCAATATTATTGGACCCCAAATTATTAATTTTTTGAAGGTTTTTCCAAAAATGAAAACGTCTTAACATTAATCCAACATATTATTAGCAAACATAAATTAGCCTATTAGTGTTAAAAAAACAAAACATTATTGATAGGCTAACTGGCCTACAGGTAAGTTCTGTGTTTTACTTTTTTTCACAAAGGTATTTCCACCGTAAGTTGGTGCATAAAGGTGTATCCGAATACAGGAAATTAAGTCGTTGATGCGCACAACATACCTGGGGGAGGACACCCAGACCACCACTGGGCCGCAGGTGGGGGGACGAGAATATTCAGCTAGTCTTTAATAACTAAACTAGTTCATGTCTCTCTGCAGATTCAAGAAATAGAGACAGTTGTACGTTACATGTCATTTAGCTGACATTTTTATCCAAATTACTATATTTGTCAGAGGCATGCCTCTGGAGACACTAGGGGTTAATGTATGGCAGTGGGAATTGAACCCAGGTCTCCCACACCAAAGGCGTGTGTCATATCCACTGCGCCATCACCGCCTGTTGATGAGGGAATGTTTTGTTTTAGGACTGTTTTTGGAGGTTGGTTGGCCACCTACACTTTAGCCTACTTCTTAGAGAGAAAGATAGGCTTTGAGATAAGATAGGTTTGAGCATCTGTGTTTAGCCGCCTGCAATATATTTGTTTACCTAAAAGGTTCAGCTAAATGCAACGCCTCCAGCATGACTTTAAATACATCTTTAGGAAGACAGGAACTACACAATAACACATAAACTGTACTGCCTGCTTAATTGTCTCCTCAATTTAGTGTTATGAAAAAGTCTACTGAACATTCTTCATTCTTCTTCAGGACAGTAAAAATACACAAAAATACACATTTTTTCTCTTACCAGCTTTTGGGGTTGCCTGGTAGCCAAGTGGTTATGATTCAGGCTCTTTCACATGCTCACTGCTAAATTGCCAAGTTGTGTCTATCTGTCTGTTATTGAACACCATATAACTCTCTGGTTCCATTTTCTGTAGGAATTAAAACTAGCTCTATTGGTCGGTTATAGGTTACATTTCTTCGTAGCCTCTTTGTCTTTGCAGTGGGTGCCAGCATGTGTTTGAGGTTACATTCACAATGTTTCTCTAGCCTTCGTCTGTAGCCAGTTTTTCCCATTTGACTGGGTACTTTCGGGAGAGATTTTTGGGGGATTTTGAAGGCCTAACCTTTCGTCTGCCATACATCGTCAGTCAGACCAGAATGTTGAGCCTGACATACAGGAAGGTTATCTGTAGTGATGCATTAGACAGAAGACTGAGACTTTGTTGTAGACATGCGGCATATTGAGAGAGGTGACACTCTGAGACAGCATCAGCAGACACACAGAAAACCTGAGATAGTTTGTCAGATAGACAGAAACAAACAGATACAGACAGGAAGGGAGAAGTGCAGTGCTGCCTAATTAGCTTTGTCTTCATTAGATCTGCTAATGATCTCAGTGGAGACAACTCCAGAGGTACCTGCCACTTATTTTCTACTTCAGCCCAAATGCTTTCAAAGCACAATTATCCAAATTATACAGAAACGTACAACAAAAATGCATACATTCTGTAATGTGATTGTTTTGTAACAGTGCTGGGATGAACTGTCCCTCTGCTCTGGTCAATATGAAAGCCTTTATTTCTGCATGTACAGAATGATAGAAAGGATTTGATCATTAATCTGGACCACAGACACCCAAATGTGAATTAGCAGGCTGGTCATGAGAGAACGCAGCAGCATGAGAGGAGCTGGGTGCAGTCGCTCCCATGGGAGAGCCGCTCGCGTCTTCTGCTCGATTTGTGTTTCCACAGAAACAACCGTGCATTAATGTTCCCTAGAAGACTATTACACGCTCCTTATAAACCAACACTTCAGCTTAAACTTTACAGCAACTAATCCCTGCTATCCCTTTGGATACCAACATTAATTTTCCATAGGATAATACGTTAATCTGCCAGAATAAAGCTGCTGTGAATGTACTGTACAAAGAGCTTTTTTGAGCAAAAACCTCAAAGTCTCTAAGCACTCCTTCTATGACTCCGAGAGTAGCAATAAAAGCAGACTATTACACTCATAAAGCACTAGTTTTCCCAGCATCAGAGAAAATGATATTGTTGTTGGTCATTATATTCCACTGTAATATCCACTCCATTCACCTCATGGAGGAAAAACACATGCAGACAGCCGCAAAAGCTCAGAGCTGATATGAATTCATGCTGCAGATGGCCTTTTTTTATCTAAAACTAATGAAGCTATTCTCTGTGGCTGTTGTAGGTTTACATAGAGACCCATTTGCATGAATGCAGTACTTTTTTCAGAAACCCTTTTATGTAATTCTTCTTTACCAATAAAGTCAGCACATTATTAAAACTTATTAAACCACCAACCACATATATCGAAATGAGTACGAGGCAGATTCTCTCTTTGCGTTTATTTGAATAATCATGTTACGCTTTTATCATCAGCCCTAAAAAGCTTATTATGGCTGAGCATTAGTGCAGCAATTATAGAGGGAGGGAGATGGCTAATGGATGGGCCACAGCTGCAAAGAGACTCTTCGTTTCTCTCTCATTGTCTACATATGAGTCTATATGTATAAGGCAGAGATGTGTCTCAATTTGCACTCTTCTGTACATACATTTGCTATATTTAGTGCATAGTTCATTCACACTGACAAAGAATAGCAAGATGCAGTGCATTACGAGTACCTGGATGGTGCACTCATAGCGGTTAAGAAATGGAATATAAAATGCTGGACAATAGTCACCAGCAGCAACGGTTGCCATTTTTGCTACAGGGTTAGGGTTAGGTTTTCAGCCTATCTTTGCTACAGAGCGGAAGATACGGGACCAACAACGTATTTTCTTTCTTCATTTTTTTGGGGCATTTTAGGCCTTTATTATATAGGACAGCTGAAGATGTGAAAGGGAAGAGAGAGGCGAAATGACATGCAGGAAAGGCCCGTAAGTCAGAGTTGAACCTGCGGTCACTGCAACAAGGACTGAGCCTTTGTACATGGGGTGCATGCTCTACCAGGTGAGCTATCCAGGCGCCCCATACCAACTTATTTTCAAACTTTAAACTCCAAACAAATGTAAGTTATACATGTATGTAAGTACCACCGTAGTCAGATATGAGAAAACAAGCCGGATCTTATTTTGGCGGGAGACAATAGGTCATGGCAATGCTCTGCCCTGTTTCAATTACCATTAAAAAAAAGACGGGCTTGGGATTTACAAAACATAAGCCTACGTAGCAACTAGTTGATATACTATTCATATATAGCCCAGCCGGCTATATATGAATAGTATATCAATTTTGATGTATGACATTATATATTGTGATATAGTGTTGTCTCTTTTTGGATTCAAAGGCTACGTAACAGTAAGACAATGTCATTTTTAACTTACCAGACTGTTCTAGCTGTTCTATTATTTGCCTTTACCCACTTAGTCATTAAATCAACATTACTGATGATTATTTATCATAAATCTCATTGACCAATCAACAACAAAATTGCCACAATATCAACATCAAGGTATTTGTTCAAGAATATTGTGATATATGACGTACATATAGCCCATCCCTAGTAGCAACCAAAAAGTCATCTTTGTAATGTTAATAACATTACAATAATGACAAACATACGCAGCCAAACAAAGCAGTTTAGTTCAGCAGCAGCTGCTTAGTTATATTGATGAGAGATGCCAGTTCGGCTTGATTTCTATTCTAAGATTCCTAGTTAAGCAGTCACTAACCACACTGCCTGATCATTACTGCTTTTGCAGAACTGATGTAATGTAATTTATTTTTATTTAGACAGTGGACAATGTAACATTAACCTTGTATAAAGACAAGGAGAGATGCATTGCAAAGGATAGTAGCCACATTCAAATCAGGATCGGTGCTGATTCTAACAAATATACGGCTATAAGTCCATTAGGGGGTGTCTGAAATGGATACCTTTCTTCATCATGTTTGTCTGCATTTTGATTTGCAAGTTGTGTCTCTGGTTTATGGTTCCTTTTTACAAAATCATCACCTTTCTGCAGCCGAGAGCCAATTCCCCCCCCACAGAGATATTACAGTTGATATGATCTTATCTTTACAGGTAATGAACAGACAACAACAAGTACCCGCAGTGTAAAGGGCATGCTCAGGGACAGGCTACTACCTCCAACCTTCTAAATATTTAAAGGTTGTAGGCGGCCAGCAATTGTCCCTCATTTCAGAAAATCACATTTCAAGTGACTGTGTTCCTTTTTAATTTAATAAGCAGCCGTCATCTCTCTCCTAGAAAAGATACAGAAGAAAGTGTTCACTAAAGGCATTATATCCAGACACAAATACATTAGTAAAAGTCTGAGAATGCCTCGAGGTGGAATGAAGAGATGAGTTGCAGCAACATGCTGACATTTGTGCAGATACAGAAGAGTGTGTACTGATTAGTGTATACTGTAAGAACATATAATTGTTCTCTTTATATTCTTGTGCTCAGTCCATTTGCACATAAATTGCACGTACTGCACACATTGTCTACCTTCACACCTTCCAAACATTTGGTATAGAGCTCAACAATGCACTGCACAGATTTCCATGACATTGGCTGTAGACATTTCTATTTTAAGAAAAATCTGCATGTATAATCTGATGAGCAAATTTCCCATTCATGCTCAACAGAGGATGAACATTTTCAATTTTGGATACTTCACAAGCTTGCGTTTGTCTCAGTTGTAGGCCATACTGTCAGCTTTGCACAAAAAGTGACTTATAATCTAACAAGCAGACTGAGCTGATACCAGTTCTGGATCTGGTCTAGGTGGCCTCCAAGGCACGATCTGAAAATGCACCAATCTTATTTTGAGGTTCACTTGAAGTAAAAACTTTTTTTTTTAAAAAGAGTCTTTCACTGTACAAGTCATCTCACTTGAATTTATGTGGAACAGCTCCTACAAAAGGACAGAAGAATTGCCATGAGATACCATGTGTCAGAGGATTTAGATAATTAAAGGTACCCTGTGTGTGCCATGTTTAAAATTTCCTTGTTGGGCATCAAACATTTGAGACTGCAGATGAAATGCTCCTGATGGTTACTGAAATGTATTCCTGATGGTTACTGACAAGTATTGAACTGATAAAGATACATTCTCCAAGCATCATCATACAAGAATCAGTCATCGGCCTATCAAAGTGAAAGTCGATAACTCGATTGAAATAATTTGGAGTCGTTTGAGTGTAAACCTCCGCCAACAAGCCATGAAAATTGCTTGCTAGATGTTCTGTGCAGATGGAAATGCAAGTAAGCGTAATCTATTGACTTACAATTTGCATGTTTCATTCACACTCCAAGCTCTCAGGAACATCTCTGAACTACTCAATACTGAAGGAACTGCTTGGTTAGTTCAAGTCACTCAGCTGTGTAGGAAGTCAGTCAACCCTGCCGAGGAAGTGTCGGGCTGTGGTTCACACTCTCTGTGGACCCAAAAATACAGATGCCTGCAAAGCCTGGTCTTAAATTAAAGATCTCCTTCTTTCTTTGCCTATAAGCCCAGTGAATGTTTCACACTTAGTTTACCATTTATTTCTATTGTCATCTTTTTGCTAATAATCTCTCGTCTTTCCTCTGCTCTCCTCTCGTCAATTTTACCAATCCCAACTCTCCTCTCTCTCCAGCTGCTATTGAGGCCTGCCTGAGTCACTTGCTGAAGAGACGGGCAGCTGGTTTTCTCCGCAGCGACAAGATCGCCGCCCTCTTTACCAAAGTCGGCAAAGTCTACGATACTGCTGGGGAGGTTTGTCGTAAGGTGCAAGAGCAACTCCAGCAGCAGGGTGATCTCACCAGGTTGGTCACACAGTTCTTTCCAAAAAGTTTTCCACACACAAGTGTTTAAAAAAATGAACGAAACCGGGATCCACCCAGTTCTTCTTGCCAGTAAATGCTGTTTGAGAGACTGATTGCAGTGTTCCCACCAGGGACCATACCTGACACCACATGTAGAATTTAATTTGTGCAAATTGAGTGAATCTGCCATCCTAATTAGAGTAGAAGAGACACTCTTCTCCATTACAGCCCACTTTGTGATGAGGATAATAAGACTCATAGTGTAGCTTTAATTATGCACCAGAACATAAACTAATTAACATCAGCTGCAAAAAATAGAGGCAGTTTTTATAAGAGATGGAACCAATAACAGTCAATCAAATAATCTTTCACAAAGATTATAGACTCATTTCACAGGAGACATTTGGATTTACCATAGTAGATGAAGAACCGGTGTAATTATTAACTAATTAATTAATGATAGCTAAGCTCCGTACAGTGCCTCTGCAAGATAGCCTTGGAAAGGAACTTGTTTTGGTGGAATATGTGTAGTTCAAAAGTTGTTTTAGTCGTGGAACAGAAAACTCAGACTGGACAGATAGTCTAGCTAGCTGTCTGGATTGGATGTCTGCAGTGATCTGAGGAGCAGTTAACCATAGTCCTCAGAAATCAACCGGGGTTTAAAATTACAACACAAAGAAAGCACAAGGTAACGGACATCGGCGAAAAGTCAGAAGTGGAACCTCATTGATATAGACTAGTATGTATAGAAAATAATTAGCATAATTTTTAAGAACCCAAAAAATGTATATTTTGTAGATTTTCAGGAGGCAAAACCACACTGAGACCACCTGTTGCGCACTGCTTTTACATTAACAATTATTTCCTGCCTATTTTCAGAATTAATATACATAGATTTATTTAGGCATAATCGACTTTCTGACATTTGTTGTACACCAGGTCATTATCTCCATGTAAAACACAATGCTACAGATACACTCCGTCATCACTGTCAGACACAATCTCTGGTCAGTTGAGTGTTTACTAAAGCTAAGCAATCTGTGTGCCCACTGTGATAAGCCTCAGGTGTGTGTGTGTGTGTGTGTGTGTGTGTGTTTGCTGTTTTTCTGTGTGTATGTGCACACACAGAGAGAATGATAAACTCCTTTATCTGCAGGCACTTAGATATTAGCCAAGTTGTTTGCAAGCCCATTAATTGTCCATTAGCCTGAGCCACATGGCTACAACATGTCTCTCCAGGGCTGCAGAAAGAGGTTTCCAAAGGGAAGAGAGAAAGCTTTGGCAACAAGCACACACACATATACACACCACTGATAAATTAAACACAGACCGAATGTGTAGCGAGACGTCAATGCAACATGGCTGCGTTCTAGGATGTAAATCAGGAGTTAAACGTGTTTTGGGTACGCTGGGCACTCAGCTCTCTGTCTTCATATCAGCCACCGTCTCTCGTTCATCTGTCACATCCCATTGGCTTTTATTTCCCCAGACACTCAACATTAAAGCCTATTATTGCGTATGGATCTGGTTTGCACAAGTCACACCCACCAGAATGCATACATGCATTCATGCACACTCGTAAGACAGACACACACACACACACACACACATACACACACACACATGCTCCCACCCTGCCCCCTCTCCCTGTCATCCCACCTCAGGGCTGCAGCTCTCATTTACCCTGGTTACCATGGCAACGTGGTTTGCGCAACTGGAAACTGGAGAAGAGGCAGAGAGCATGATGGGAAACAAGAGACAGGGAGATAGACTATGAGCAGACATCAACAGTGGAATACAGAGTTTTTGAAGTGAAGTGAATGGTAATTACAGCAGAGCAGGAAGTGTGTGTGTGTGTGTGTGTGTGTGTGTGTGTGTGTGTGTGTGTGTGTGTGTGTGTGTGTGTGTGTGTGTGTGTGTGTGTGTGTGTGTGTGTGTGTGTGTGTGTGTGTGTGTGTGTGTGTGTGTGTGTGTGTGTGTGTGTGTGTGTGTGTGTGTGTGTGAGAGAGAGAGAGAGATTTGGCTGTCAGTGGACATGGCTCCTAGTCTCTTGTGAATCCTTTATAACCTTACCTCTCTAACTTTTTTAATCTTTTCCTTACCAAGACAGCACAATGACAAATTACCAACACACCGCCATGCTTCTCTTCCTGACACACCGGGTAAAGAGCAAAACTAGCATATCATCTGCATTCATTTCCTATCCTGCAGTGCTAGCAGCAGACCTGCTGTGGCAACAGGATAATTCTACTTTATTAGATCTGGGGTCCTATTTTCATAGTGTTGGCCATCAGTTCTATTTATGTGTCAAGATCATACATTTCCAATGGGGCAAGAAACATGAAGGGCTAGGTGAGCAAGTGGTTAGCCAGAAAGGGAAATGGCAAAATCACCCAAACTGTTAATATTAACATCCAACATAGTATATGGGAGACTCATTGGATGGCTACAACTTGCAAGGCGGGGGTTTTGTGACTGATTAGAGTAGCCTAGACAGCACTAATGCTAGTAAGCTAATCTGTCAGCATGTTTACTGCCAGAGGTTTTATTACAGTTATCATATGGACTACTCTGTCTAGGGATTTGATCATGTAGTTTTATGTGTTGGCATCGTTAGAATTGATGCATTTTTGTAGGAATTGATTACTGAAATTACATTTTTTTATTGAGCTGAAAGTAAAAACTTAAAATGTATGCCAGTTTCGTATATATGAGGATTTTTCATTTTTCTTATAATAATAGGTTTGAATAAAACTAGCAATTTGAATACATCGCCTAGTGCTGTTGGAAATTACTCATAGCTTTTTTTGTAATTTTATTGTCAAAACGATTATCTGGTTAATGGTTGAGGATGAAAATAATTGTTAGTTACAGCGCAAGTTTGTTAGTTACAGCGCAAAGTACTAAGCTGAACCTTCTTCATTTTTGGATATTTCTTCAGTCAGAGTTGGAAGTTTTCTGCTGGTGACAACATTTCACATTAAAGACTTTGAGGGAGAACTCAGTAATAATAGAGCTGTTAAACAGATGTTGAAAAGTATAAGTAGTAGTAGGATTTCGCCACTCTCTGTTGACGCCTTACGATTGAGGGTGGTTCAGCTGCCGAACCAGCAGTTGCACCTGTAGTCCATGTTGAACCTCCTCAGCCTGCGAAGGAAGAAGAACTGCAGTCTTTGTGATGTTTTCAGTGTGGAGAGTCTAGGTCAGGTCCTTGCTGATGTGAAACCCAGAGGAACCTGAAGCTGCTGAGTCCCTCCACCTTAGTCCCATTGATGGTGATTGGGGGGGGGGGGGGGTGTCCTTTAATGTTGATCAATGCAATTTTGTTGTGTTCCAACATCTTTACTGTATTGCTTTAATGACTAAAACATAATCACAACCTGGAGAAAGCCTAACCTGTCCCTCCCCTTTTGCTATCTTTGCTGTCTTTTTTAAAGGGCATCGTTGCTGCATACAGGGATTAGCACCCGCCCAGGCAGAGAGGTTTTTTGCCCTTTCCCAGAATAAATAAGGGGTGCAGCCAGACCATAGTCTGGCAATGGGAGACTAAGCATGCAACAAACCTAATGCTTATCAAAATAATGTCACCCAGTGTCTAAAACCCCTAAAAACTGAAATTCACATTCCAGAGGCCTAATAAATTACCCTGACATATTCCTTTTGTCAGCTCAAAATGAAATCAGGTTGTAATCAATTAAGTTAACTATGACGTTTGTTGACATTTCACTTTTTTGTAACGACCAATGACAGAGCACAGCATTGAGAAGGAGAGACAGAACACTGTAGGGAGGGATGTTTCCATAGAGATTTACACATTTGATCAAGCCTTCTATAATCACAAAGAGATTATACACTAATGTGCTAGTTCCTAAATGATGTATGCACAACGGTGTAATGTTTTAAGCACATTTAGCTTAAAACTATTATATCAAAGGTCAATTAAAATACTCATCCAGGGAAAATGCATCAATTAAGACAGACCATGAAGGTTCTCCCTGTGCAAAATGAACCCTTTTATCTCCAAACCTCATTTTCATTTAGGAGAAATTAATGTATTTGTTGTGCTCAGTAGGCTAAAACCAGCAGCTATAATAATAAAAAGCCCTTTTGGCTTGCCATTGCAGGCAGCAATTTATTCATCTCAATCTCATAACTATTGACAACATTTGTCTTTAGTAGCATCAGGTAACGCGACAACAGAGTTGTAAGTATACAGGAGGAAAGGCTCATGTTCCATGTCAAAAGAACACTGCAACACACTGCAGGTTTTATTTAGAAAAGGAAGACCATGTCTCTTTTGCATTCTCTTATCTCTGACATCATCCTGATGCTCCCCATCCCCTGGAGTACTGTCACTGCGCACACACACACACACACACACACACACACACACACACACACACACACACACAGACAGAGACACACTTCTTCAAAATGATAGGGGACTGCGGAAATCGTGACTTAGCACACATACACACATATTCACACACAAACACTAGCATCGTGACTGTGGCAGCCAAGCCCCCGTCAGCACAGACACCCGCACACATTGATCAGCTTGTTAAAGTGGGTGTGTGTGAATGGTTTTGTCTGATTGCTTTAAAAGTTCTAGAGATTAAACTCTGTCTGTCCCAGATGAAGATGCTCCTCTCTTCAGGCTGACATCATTCATCTGCCTCCATATTCATGAAATACTTCAGAAAGCAGATTTCTAACATAAGATGGGACCTCCTGTCTGACATGGCAACGATTTATTGGAAACCAAACAGTGATCAGCTGTTATAAATGATAATGAGTTACTATCTAACAAGTCATTGTGCTGTTAAATGCTGCCTCCTGATGGTCAAAGACCCAATTTCTTTTCATTTATTAACCTTCATATTGCATTGTAAGTTGTACATATGTTAATTGTGCACAAGTCTCAAATTTGCAGCTATATGTTGTATGTTTTTGATAGACTATTACTCTTATTATACTCTTAATTCCTGTTGTGTTTGTGTTAGACCATGATAGACATTAACAGTTTATGAGGTTTTCACTAAGTTGATAGGACACTATTAGCACAATACAGACATGAACTCTTCTGTGTAGTAGTGGTTGATAGTATTGACGTGTGCTTTGTGCCACGCAGGAGAAGCCAGAGTGTGGGCCATGAACCTCTGAGGAGACAGGGCTCCTCCACAACCAGCCGCCCCCCTCAGCCCCTCTCTGCCCAGGCCATCAAACACATCTGGGTCAGAACGGCTCTTTTTGAGAAAGTTCTGGACAAGATAGTTCAGTACATTGTGGACAACTCCAGGTGATTTGTTTTATTCTTTGTGCCCAGCAGTGACTCACAGCACCCCACTCCAGGCCTTGTTGTAGCTGAATGATGAACAGTCCCTTGAATGACCTATTTGGTTTTTATTCTTCTCCTGTGTTCTCTCTCTGGTCGCTTTGTTCCATCCTCTGTCTGGCTAACAACCACTGTGTGCTTCAACAAGCTGTCCACACTCCACAGTGTAATGATGCACAGCACTGATCAAAGCCTCAAACATGAAGTGCAATGATGAGCTTCACATAATATGATGTGTGATTCACACTTATGAAGGAGAAAAAAAATCTATAAATCTATAAACTTGTCGAGTAGTGTTGTTTGGTGTTGTGGTTTCAGACATCAGGTTCAGACAATTGCAGTGTAATTCATCAAACGTATTGAAGCATCCGTGATATCCATAAATGTTATTTGGCGGATCACCAATGCTCTGTATTTTACCCATTGACTGTAAAATTAATGGACAATCTCTTCAGTTTGTTTTCAATATTATTTTTAACCCAGAGTGCAGCCGTGCGCTATAGTGATCTACTGGGTAAAACTTCAACCTGAGGACCTGATTCCAGAAATCTCGAGCTGAGCCTAAAGATAGCTGGCTAACCACTAATCATAAGCTTTGTGACACAGGTCCCAGAATGCGATTAGTTTTTATGCTGATTATGATGCTATGACACTAAACATCCATCATCCAGCTTAAAACAAATTATATTTGATTTAATTTCTAGTAAATGAAGTATGTGCAGATATTTTGGGGTAAAAGATTTACACACACATAGAACAGAATGCCTTTTATGGTCATTATACACATGTACAACAAGATTTTACAACATGTACGTAAGAGAAATGTAACAACATGGAATTCCTCATTAAGCACAATTAGGCGTTTGGTGCCTTGCTCAAGTGTGCCTATCTAGCTACCAGTCCGCTGGACATGAACCGGCCACCCTCTGGTTCCCAAGTCAAGTCCCTACTGAATACATTTTATGTTTTCCATTGATTCACTTTTGCTGTGTGTTTATCCCTGCAGTAAATACTATGAGAGGGAAGCTCTGATGCACGACTTAGTCTTCGGGCCCATCTTGGCAGTCCTACTGGGTGAGTATATCACACTGTGCTTTAGTTGCAAAATGTCACAAAGGCCAGTAACGTAAAGTACAAACCCACATAGAACAAAAATGTCTGTATTTATATAAAATTAAGCTAGATTAAGAATTAAAAAGTAATTTCAGAAATTGAAAAAATGACCATAAATTCAACCCTTCTGAGAGCTGTTTGTAACGGCCGACATGGCCGAGCCACCTCCATTGACAGTGTGGCAGCAGGAGCTGGAGGCTGACAGCAGGCAGGAGGCTGAGGCAGCGTTTACTAAGCAGAGAAACAGAAACACACACGCAGTGAGCCAGGAAAAGACAAGCTTAGCTGACTAAACCAAAAGACAACACGAACAGTGTGACAAAATAAACACTGTATCCACAATGACTAAAGAGGTAACAAAGTGCACAGGAGGCAGATAACAGCTAACAAGGGCTGATGAGGGAATCCGCAACAGGTGTGCAGAAAAGAGGAACAGCTGGGACAGACATGCACATTACAACACAAGCTGCACTTAAACTGGAATTATATACAAGATTATTGTTGATTTACTGTCACATTTTTCCCCCCACTGACTTGCACTTCTTGTAACTTTTAGGATATGCCTGGTGTCATTTTATTTCTTTTTATATTGTCAATAAATGGCATGAAAAGACCCAAGCCAACAATAAATTGATCTACTAGCAAGTGCTGTCCATGTACCAAAACCTTATATATCCTATTCCTCTGGGCCGTACAGCTCCATTGTTGCCCATAAACTATAAAAACACTTCATTGAGCCACACAGTTGTTTATTTTTGGCTCCCTCCCACATACACCATCCTGCTGCCCCAACTACTCACTGTAGTGCACTAAATGTGGATTAATCCATTGCTGAAAATAGTCCCCAAAAGTGCCCTTTTTTCTCCTGTTTTGAGTAACGTTGAGAAACTGTCCGGTTGCTTTAGGAAATTACTGAGCCACAGACGGTGTCGGGAAGTCAGAAAGTATTGATCGTATAGTTGGTTTTCGTCTTTTCATTGCATTGGTTCACAATAGAAACAAAAAATGATGGCAGGCTTATACTTTAATAGCAACATGTTTTAGACACTACAATTCAGTCATTTTGGACAGCAGAAATAACAGAAACACCACTACTGTAGATAGTAGTAGTGTTTTTGAGGTTGTGTGTATTGTCCCTTTTTAAATAAAGAAATCTAAATAAATAACAAATAAAGAAATCTATCCTGGTTGGTGAGATCAGATCTAGTTAGAAGACTTACTTTGCTATCAAACAACACAATTCTCCGCTCAGATCTGGTTTCATCAATTTCTGTGTGAATACATTATAAGTGCATTTAAATAATGATTTAATGCCCTAAAAATGCCATGAAAATTCTGCCTTAATATAAGAATTGTAAAGTTGTTTACAAGTCTTATATTAAGGCAGAATTTTCATTACATTATAAACGCCTGAGATCTTCTACCTTTTGAAAAACCTTAAGTATAAATTCACCTCAGCTAAGCACTAAAGTAAACTTTTAAAAGGGTTCATTCAAAGATGGATCTTTTAATAGGTCTGCATATGTGTGTGCTGTGTTCTCAGTTGGGCCCTGTGCTCTAGAATACACCAAACTGAAGACGTCAGATCATTTCTGGACTGACCCTTCAGCCAACGAGCTAGTTCAGCGCCACCGCATCCACGGGGCCCACCGGGGCCAGGACACATCGGCCGCCGGCCTGCTCTGGGGGTGAGTGTGGAGGCTGTGCTTTAGATCCGCTGCTTCAGTCCTAAGGATGTGTTTGTGTATGGTGGACGGTAGACGTGATCACTGGGGTTGTGTGGGATGGGTGGGGTGTTGTTGTAAAAGTTATAAATTGGCCAAGTTAGCTGTTAAAAACAATTATCTCTTCTAGATCCGCAAGAGGCAGTCCAGTGGCAGCATGTCAGATGACAGGTTTGCTGCATCAGCAAGAGAGTATGTGGAGTCTCTTCACCAAAACTCCAGAACACACCTTCTCTACGGCAAAAACAACGTCCTGGTGCAACCGGTACGACTGCACGTTGTCACTTTTTGACAAGCTTTTTATACAGTTCCTTTTAATATTCTGTCCGACTATCTACTAGAACTAAACTTTAAATTTGGTTTCCCCAATAATCCTACCAAACCAGCACCTGATGCATACACCTGGAATATCTGTGCTGCATTTGACATTAGTGCCAAAGGGTCGGTAGATAGGTTGACATTTGACAGACATATCTCAGAATCTGGACAAATTAACCCTTGTGTTGTTCTCCCGGGTCAAAAGAGTGTTGTATGGAATCTAATCCATTTTTTGTGGTAATTTGGTTAAAAAGAAACCCATATTTCAGATACAGACATTTTTTTTAAAGAGGTGAGATTTGACCCAAGGACAACTGGAGGGTTAAGTTAAAACTATCTTTATGTGTAAAAAGTAAAAAAAGTTTGTTTTTGTTATTTAGATGAACCAACTCTTTAATGTATGTTTATGAGGAAGAGAAATTCTTGCACACATTTCTGACTCAACATTCAACATTTTGTATTTATTTTCAAATGTTCCATCATATTTTTCAAGACCTTAAAAATGTAAATGTAAATATTACCAAAGTAGGTGCAAGCAGTAAAGTAACATCCAGCACACCAGTCAGTCCAGCAGTGTGCACAATTCAAACCAGTGAAGCAGCAGGTTTATTTAGTTAGAACTCTATGTGATGGTTGTGTTATTGAGCCAATCTGTGAAGTTTCTCAGCAGCCATTTACCCATCACAAGATAACTAACAAAGCAGTGATATCCTGCAGGTATATGATCATATAAGACGTGTACGTACTGTCGCTGTGACATCGCTTACAGGGATCTGTAAATTCACACACTGATTACATGTGTGTTACAGCTGCACTCTGTTTCTAGCTCCTAGCTGTCCATCTTGACTTTATGTCAATTTGTGACATAAGGTTTTCTGATGTAAATTCTATTCAGATGTTGATGTGCTGCTGTGGAGGCCCTGAAGCTACTGTTGCGCTGGGATAAAGGCAGAAATCCAACTTGGAAGCCTACGTACATGCAGTACAGCACTTTGCACCCACTTAGCTGGTGTACAGATTGATTGCAAATCATGGTTATTTTCATCCATTATTGTGCTGAACACACACAGACACACTATGTTTTGTATGTGTGACCTTTGAAATGAAAGCTGTCTGTCTCCTGCCTGTAATGTGCTCTGCACTCCCAAGTAGTTTCACCATGTTTGGCCCTGGTAATGTATAGCACATGAGCAAAGCTCAGTCTTTGACAGAGCCATGCTAACACTTGTGGCTGAGTGCACATACAAATTAATCCAGTACTCACTGAGTACACGCTGGGCATGCTACTGTATATGGTTCTCTATATGATTGTACTCTCTGCTTCTCATATCGTGAGATAGTTTCTGTTTATATACAATGTAACATATAGAATACATGTACAGTATTTAACAGCATCTCAGAACCTATCCTGTTTGAATATAATACATCTATATTAGAGTATAGTAGACCACACTCAGAGGCCTTGAGGCTTGCTTTTAATGACCTGATCTGTTATTTGCTTGTGCTGCCATGCAGACACCATTGTTATTTTAAAAATAGTTTAATCGAGGATGTCTCAATGTTCTGCTCTCTGTCTTGTGCTTCTACTAACCTGAAGTCTCACATTATTTCCTTTCTGCTTCCCTTTCCTTCTCCCACGGTAGAAGAAGGACATGGAGGTGTTGCGGGGCTACTTCTCACTCCATCAAGCTGGCGATGACCTCACCCTCAAGTGGACACCCAACAAGCTCATCAACGGCACGCTGGGAGACTGTGACCTGGAGAAGAGGTGGCCAAAACCCACCTACTATATATGTATAGATTATATTTAAATTACTTTAATCGAGTCAACTTCATTGTCAATTCTGCAATATGTGCCAGACAGACAAATTGAAAATGCGTTTCTCTCCAACCTACGGTGCCATAAGGACACCAACAAGTATAAAATAAAAGACAAGAAATATATACAAATATACAGAGCCCCAGAGGTGACATGGAGGGGAAAAAAACATGTATTTGGGACAAACAAACTAAGATCTCGAAAAACTCAAGATCTCGTTTTGGGAGTCATTGGCAATCGACCTATTCTGTTGTTTAGGTATGAGGACGCAGCGCTTTATTTACAAGTAGGTGTTAGATTCCCCAGGCTGTGAGGAAGCTCAACACCCTGGTCGATTGCCCATGACTCCCCAAACAACATAAATGATCGTTCTATTTAACACCGTGACATGGCCACACAATGAGTTTTAAACATATGAGCACAACATGTGATTGCGCTGGTAATTTTAGTCCCGTGTCCGTTCTAAACATGTGTGTTAACCTTGTGAAATGGAACTAGTTAGGGTTAGGCAACTAAAATACTTAGGATTGGGAAAACATCAGGGATTGGCTTAAATAGAGTCACATAAAACTACTAAAATGAGTACGTAACTACCTCTGAGACTTAGATCCGTAAAAATCTGTTTATTAAAAAAAACATGGCCTTTCAACATTTAGTTTCACACGGGGCACAAAGTACAGTCTCTTGAGTAAAACAATCATTTGTGTGACCCATCCCCCACCCCCCTACCTGCGTCGTGACGCAGCATTTGGCGCTCATATACTTTGTCACCTTTTCTTCCTCATTTGCTCACATGATGATTACTACGACACTTGAGGTCATGGACTAACATCAAACATAAATATGGATCATTATAAGCTGCTTGCACAATCTGCCTATGGTGTCGTTTTCTGGGTCTGGAAAGAATGTGCATTTACTGACACTTGCCGTAATTTGAAATGATCAACTGCCTCTAAAGTTTAATTTTACATCTTGTCTTACCCTCTCTGCCAGTATCTACTGGGACTATGCACTGACGGTCCCGCTGCGCCAGATCGTCTGTATCCACTGTCACCAACGGCGTGAGTATACTGCTACTTTAGCTCCATACATCCACATTTAGTCATCTTTGCACACACAGTCAGGTCACACTGCATTGGTCACCTTATATTAAAAGCATTGTCATGAAGGGACAGTGTTTTTCATAATTTGTCATGTCAAAATATTTATTGCTTGTCTTGATAAAGTATAAATTGGCTGTTAATGGGCAATGCTGGTTTGCTTATCATTTTCCTATCATTTTCATCCTATTCCAGCTGATTGTGGTGGTACACTGGTTCTGGTTAGTCAGGATGGAATCCAGCGGCCACCTCTCCACTTCCCCCCTGGTGGTCACCTCCTGGCCTTCCTCGCCTGTCTGGAAACAGGCCTTTTACCGCGGGGTCAGCTGGAGCCCCCCCTCTGGTCCCAGAAAGGCAAGGTGTGTCACCTTGTTAGAATTGTATTCACACCTTAACATAAGGTTAGATTTATATTAATGCCTGATCAGTCGAAGCAACAACTTCTGTGCCTAAAAAGTGAAGCAAATGCGGAATTGGCTTAAACCAGCATTCTATCTAACTTCCAGCATAGGGTGACTGCACAGGCTACTAAAAGGAAGTCTGATTGAATAGAAGTCTATAGCATTTAGTTAGGCACAGTGCCAGACACAACAACACTGGCTTAGCCAGGTTATTATCCCAAGGTTTGGCACTTTTCTCCAAAAATTTCTGGCTCCACAAAAACAAGGTAGGGAAGGCCAAATGCCAAAATCTCTGCATTATAACAGTAGTCGACAAACCAATGGGTGACGCCACTGACAGTCTAATGGCTGCTGACTGCAGGTAAGATTTAAAAATTGTGTGTGCACTTTTAATCCCCCCCCCCCCAAGAAAACACAAAATCTAAACATCTAAACTTTCAACCGCAACAACTTGCCTAGGGAAATACCAAATAAAACTGATGTTTATCCAAAGCAGTGTTGCCTTTTTGACATTATTTCCAAATTGATCTGGCTTGTTAAACACAGTGGAAGCTTTGTGGGCTTTTTTTTTAAATCTTTTGTTTATGTTCTGCAGGGGAAAGTGTTCCCTAAACTGAAGAAGAGGAGCAGTACTGCCAGGCTCATCGACCAGGACAGGAACGGTGAGGAGCCTACAGCTGCTGACTACGTGTTTCGCATTGTCTACCCTGGATACCGCTACGACGCCAGTACGTAACACTTTTGCATTGTCAGTCACACTGGTGCACACAACAAAAATGTAATCTTCCTTTTATGTTAAACACTCATCTCTGTGATTGCTTTTGCCTTTTGTAAAATAAGTACTTTATATCTGTTTAAAGATGATTTTTATTATGATGTGCTTACAAAGTAGTGTAGTGTGGGGTCTTTCCCACAATGCTCTTCCCGAGGCCTGTAGGGTGGCACTGTTCTAACTGTGTTCTCTGTTGTCCCACTGGTGCAAGCAGTCACTATAAACTACCACCACACCACGGGCAGCCGCGCTCCGTCGCTGGACGACGACGAGGAAGAGGAAGATAGGCTCCATGCTATGATCTCAATGATCTGCTCGCGGAACCTCACAGACCCTAATATCATGAAAGGTTTTTATCACCTTAACACACCCACCCGACCCCACCGCCCCCCACTCCTGAGACCTCACCCCAGCTTCAGACGTCCCTCCCTGCATCCCACCCATCGTGCCCCCTCAGGCCCTCCTCCCTCGCCCCTCCCAACCCCTCCCCCGGCTTCGTCTGCCTGTGTGTGTGCTTCCTGAGGCTAAGTCCAACAGTGTGAAGTAGGCTGGGGTTGCCATGGGGCCGTTCAGGCTGATCGACACCAAATTAAAAAGCAAAGTTGCTTTAAGGTTCTTTTGATTACATAATTATGCACTTCATATATTAGCTAGAATTGAATTTGGTCGCTGAGTCACTGAGTCACTAAGTGATGAATTTTTACAATTGGTCGTAATGAGTGAGATGACGTCAGTGTTGATGTTTTCCCATTGGTCATTGCCCTTTCAAACTGTATTGGCCAACACAGACTTCACCTCAGCTAGTGCCCATCAATCAGCTGATTAACTTCCTCAATACACAGTGGATGTTGTTGTTGTTGTTGCTGCTGCCACCACCCATTTTAGTTGTATTGCACGGGCACAGTAGGCTACATGCAGATGAACAGCACACCACTGTGTTTGTGTGCGCATCTTCCTGCTCCTCTCTGTCGCTCTCTCTTTAGACACAAATGAATGGCTCCTATTGTTCTGTGTATCAAGGCATCAATCCCTAATGTCAAATTGAAAGTAGCATTGAGCTGTCAGCACAGTCTCCAGTGCTGCAAGTGTAACTCCACTGACATAAACTATGATGTAGATCTTGTGCGATGCTTGCATAGGTGAAGCTGCGAGTCCCGAGTATCAGATGGAGGAGAATATGAAAAGGAGGAGCAAAAAGACGCAAAAAGAGAGGCAGTCTAAGGGAATGAACAAGTCTTCTTCACACACCATCGTGATGCGACAGTTACAAAGCCTGTCAGTAGACAGCCAGATGATTTTGGATCATCCCATAGCATTTACTCAACAATATAATACATTTCCAGCTTTTCTGTTGGCTTAATTTGGTTAAAGTCCTAAACAATATCCTGTCTTTAGAAAATGGTCACAGAATTTTTTAGATATCCAGTTAATGCCACATTAGGTCTGGCAATGCAGACTAATGCCACAGCTGACACACTGCCCTTACACCAATTCTGCTAAATGTCACTCTGTCTCTCTCTGTCTCTTCTCTTTCTTCCCACGGATAGCGACACAGTTACATCCACCGGCTTGGCAGGGATTATTAAGCAAGCCTGTGAAATACGTGTTTTATTTGTCAAATGAATTGACTTGTTTTATAGAGATGCTGCCAAACACAGTGACTGCACATGTCTGTCGCCTGGTTTCATCACTGTTACACAGATTCAAACTTCCCCAGGTCTCCTTGTCTAGGTCAAGGCCTTTCCGGCTGCTTTGCATTCTGGGATTTGCAGTGCTGACTGCCTTAAAGTTTTGAGAGGGTTTAGCTCTGGAAGCATGCCTCAACACTCTTAGGTTCACACTAAGAATCGCTTTGATAATTTGCATCATTTTTTTTGCACTCCTTTAATTTGACTTAAGTCTGTTTCCTTCTTTTTGTCCTTGTATTTGTCATTTGCAACATGCAACAATTATTGCATGAGGAAATGCACCCATTTCATTGTTTTTTTAAAGAATGACTATGTGTTTCTACGTATTTGTGATGGAAAATCCTCTCACAGTCTCCTCCTCTGTTTATTTGATTTCTCTCTCTCTCTCTCTCTCTCTCTCTCTCTCTCTCTCTCTCTCTCTCTCTCTCTCTCTCTCTCTCTGACTTCCTCAGTTGTTTGTGCAGTTGTTTGCTGCAATGCTGTTCACTGTAATTCTTCACTAACCCCGCCACCCCCTTCCCCATCCCCTCGCCCCCCTCCTCCACCCCTCTCATTACGGTCCTGTGGGGTTCCGCAGTAGTAGAGACGTGGAGTCCTTGTGTGAGCGGGGTTGCATTACTGAGCCCAAAAACAGTTTTGATGACGTCTAGTCCTAAAGTAAAGAGGGGAGAGCCAAATGTCGGTCTCGCTCCAGCATTTTTTCTGTTCGTTTTTTTCGTTCTTAATATTATTTGGTTTTTTTTGGGGTTATTGAACGACCAAAGCGCAGCTTCATATTTATGACAGGTCATCAGCTCCAACCTGAAGAATTAAGGTGAAGAGCATTTATTTAATGTTGAAGTTTTTATGATTTTTCTTCCCTTTTGTGTGCCCTTTTACTGGTGTCCATTTGTTTTTGTTGGTTATGAGATTTCTTTTGGTGTCTCTTGTCTTGTTCTGGCTTTATGCATCCTGCATGGCCTGAGGGTCCGCCTCGTCCCTGTCTTCTCCTCTCCTACCAGCTCCTTCACTTTCTCTGCTACTTCCTTCTCTCATCTGTTTGTCTGGAGTGTCCCTGAGCTCTGCTGTCTCCTCTGGCTCCCTTCTGAATGAACTGAACCAGCATGGCTTCCCTGCATCCTCTCTGCCTGTCTCTCCCACAGCACCGGTCCTGCTTCCTTAAACTGTCCCCCTCCACTATTGGTTTCCTCTATACGCTTGTTTTTTCCAGCTCTCACATGTAACATGAGTGTAAAACTTTCATGCATCTTCCCATCTCTTGATGTCATGAATAACAAAGAACAATACATGGAAAGATGTATTTATGGTTGAGCTGAGGGGCCTGTGTCATAATATGTAAGGCATAGAACGTAGCCAGTGTGAAGTGGATCTAAAGGCACTGAAACTTTTAAATAACAAAGAGGATAGTACATGAAAACATCAGCACCCATTTTGTCTTAGAACACTGAGACATCTCTGTCTTCTCACTTTCATTCTCTCTGGTTTAGACCACGGGGAGATGATGGAGATGCAGGGTTTTGGAGGCAGCCCGTCGTCGTGGCAACAGGCCGGAGTACCCACTCTGGAATCACAGTGCCAGTCTTGCTCCACGGCTGGCAGCAACGTGTCGTTCGACTACCCGGCCGGCTGTACCTGCATACACAACCCACTAGACATTCACACGTAACTTCCCAGAAATATTTACTTAACCTGTTATTGTGCTGCAATGAGTCTTTCTTTTGATATACATTCAATACTGTGTAAAACAACATGTCTAAGAGCACATAAAGGTATTTTGGAAAGCTAACTGTACTGATTCAATACGTGGAAGCCCTACCATGAACTGAACTGATAATAAGGAGTTGTTGCAAATTTAAACTGACTTGTGAGCAGAATTAGATTTTATGATGCACTGAATCTTTGCTGAGGACAATTTAAAACCTTAGCTTTAACACTTGCCGCCATCTTGGCCACTGCATGGAGCCAAAAAATCAATCTTCGGTCATAGGGGATAGTGGATGTGATGAGGGATGAGCAAGAAACAAATCAACAAGAAACAAGAAAAAAATCTGACTGTCATAGGCTGTTAATTTGTATATTGATAGAGTCCACCAAGACACACATTAGAAGATTTGAAATCCCCATAGCTGTGGGGACTATTGTGAGTGGTGCTGCAATGTGGCAATAATTATTGACTCTGTGAAATGGAATTCTAAGGAGATTTTGCAGAGGCAGCATCTAGTATCTGTCCATTTGAAAAAATACATTAAGGCACCTATTGTAAGTCTCCGCTTTGTTCTTGCCTCAGCTTTTAGCTGTGGTGAAGGTTTCTTCATTATAGATAGATAGATACTGTATACAAAGATATTATTGGCAACTATTTAAAGAATAAGCCTTTACAAATCAAACAAGGGCTTGACAATTATGGTGGATTTCTTTTCTTTTCACTAGAATTCCTCTTAAGATGCTCTGCCAGAACATGAAGAGGCAGATAGTCTCCAGAGCCTTTTATGGATGTAAGTACATCATGTCACCTCTGCACAGTATCCATACATGTATTTCATACATAATAGCTGTTCATGTATAGCTGTTGCTCATGGTTGATTGAGTTTAATTGTATTCTTCTAGACGGCAGTGATTCCCAATGGGTTTGCGTGAGGTTATTGTTCCACCCACAGCCTGCATTGCTGGCTTCCAGTTCAGAGAACAATTTGTTTTAAAATCATATAAAGTAATTTGGAAAATAATATATGGCTTATTGTAGCAGCAGCCGCTTCTGCATGATAAAGTAGTACGTTTGCAAACTGTGATGAATGAGCCCTATGAATGTGTCAAACATGTAATAAAGGCTGTAATCAACTGTCGGGTAAAATAATGTATTAATAAGGAGACCTGTTTTTAATAACTCTTCAGTCTGAAGACTTTATTGTATTACCAATTGTCAGTAAGTTTATTCAAACAAACAAACCAATACATAATACAACTTTAGTTATTTGAAAGACATTTACATTTCAAAGTAACTATGAGTAGTCATTTATTACCTTAATAGTTGGTAGAAACACCGGTTTACTTTGTTATTTTCTTCTATCAAGATGCACATTTTGCCTTTACCCATTATACTTGATATTTTGGTTTCTACTTCATTGGCTTACTATTCTAATTTTTGTATCTCCATACTGACTCAACTTTGTTAATGCTTGGTCACAGCTGTGTGTGTCTGTCCATGTCTCACCTGTCCATCAGGGCTGGCCTACTGTCGACACCTGTCCACTGTGCGGACTCACCTGTCAGCTCTAGTTAACCACAACATCGTCCCTCCAGACAGACCCTGCGAGGCGTCCGGGGGCCTCAGCAAGGAGGTGTGGAGCAAGTACCAGAAAGACTGCAAGGTGGGTACAGAGCAAAAAGGTTTGCCGCAATCAGTGAGGCTGAAAGATAAATTAAATATAGCAGCGTGATCGACCTCTGTCAGCAAGCAGCAAGAATTACAACAACATAACTAGAATCTTAATATTCTTCCTGGACCATCGGACGTTCCCCCTATACCCCTCCAACTCTTCATCTGCAGGCCGGTGAATTTATAAGCCAGAAATCACTGCAGATTGCCAAGTCATCATTGAGGCATTGGTATTGATTAAGCCCCATAGATAGTCATGGTCATTTTGTGCTGTGTAGTGGCTGTGGAAGTCAAATACACGGTAAGATTTTATAAATTAAGATACTGTAAGCTGACACAACCTGTGAATAATGTTCCTTGAGAGAGATTTCTGTCCTGCTTGTGAAGGTTGAGGTTGACACCTTTTCATCATCTTGAAATATGGCAGCATCATGAGGAGTCATGCACCCTGTGATGATGATGACCTCTTGTTTTTTTTAACCCCAATGAATGAAGCCATACTCAGCAGCCATCATGCCTAATCACTCAGTGGGTGTGCAGTGGTACAGCATCATCTATCTACAAATGCACCTTTTTGGCTTGTAACCTCGAGGTAAACGTATAATTTCAGATAAACAAAGTATCAGTGCTAACTTTGTGTAGCAGATGAATGCTTCTTCCACATCCCTCTACTGTTAATCATTTCTCAACTCCTCAGATTTTTCTTGCAAACCAATGTAGGAATACACATTCTGATGAAATTCAACATAGTATTACTGTGGTTCCCATTTTACAAATGTAACAGTGTGTAACACTGTACATTTTACAACACCCCTGTAAAATATACAGTGTTCTTTTGTTCTAATGTGGACTACAGCAATGATGCGGTAAACTCTTGACTGCCTGTCACTGTTGTGACTCTATTCTTCTTTGCTGGCATAGTAACAACGGCCCCTGCCACAGTTAAAGAATTAAAAGAAAAGTTGAAGTCAGGTGATATCCAACATTTTTCTTATTGTCTACAAATCCCATAAAATGACCAAAATCAACAGTGAAAGTATTGTAAATGTCTTATACCTCTGTGCCATAGAGCTCCATTTTTGTCCAAAACTATTAAAAAGTAGTTTTTGGACTTAGCATAAATACACACACTGTAGTTTATTTTGATTAATTTATCCCGCCGGTATAATAGCAACAGCGTCCTATTTGCGTTTGACGTTTGATACTTGCGTTTCAGATCGTTAAAATAGGGCCCACTGTCTTGCCGCCTCAAATACTAGAGCACCAAATATGTAATCCACTACTGAAAGTAGTCCCCAAGAAATGTTTGAGAGACGTTTGTTAAAAACTACAGTGTCGAGCTGTTTTAGGAAATTACTGAGCCTTTTTTTAGAAAATGAAATTGTTTTTGTAACCTGTTTTGAAAGATTTACATTGTTTTCAGTAAAAACCAGGCTTGGGGCTGAGAGTGAATATGAATGTGCCTATTGTCTTTAAACACCACACTGCTAATTGTGGTTAAACTCAGTATAACTTTGTATACCTCTCTAATTGAGCTTCAGGTTCCTCCTACTGTAATTAAATGTGTTGCTATTACTCTGTCCTCCCCTCACACACTGTATCCTCCTTTACAGTAGTTGTGTATATTTAATTGTAAATCAGGGATCATGTACTGCTCCTGCAGTCTCCACCCCTCTCCTCTCTCCTTCACTCTAATGGAAAATTAATGAGTTTCAGAGGAATGAAGTTTCATTACAGAGTGTAGTATGATGCCATCGTAGCTATTAAAGCAGCCACTGCAATCATTCATCAACTCCAACAAGTCCTCAGTACTAATTTACTCTCTATTCATATCTGTGTCCTTTATCTTCTGCACTTATCTATGTCTTCCTCTGAATGGGTCGCAATCACTCTTTCTCTCCTTCCATTATTGATGCACTTCCTGCTCCTTTTGTTCATCTCACCGCTCACAGCTTCTGCTTCCTGTCATCAAACTTATTCTTTTGGTTTATATTCCTGTTATCCTTTTGTGTGTGTGTGTGTGTGTGTGTGTGTGTGTGTGTGTGTGTGTGTGTGTGTGTGTGTGTGTGTGTGTGTGTGTGTGTGTGTGTGTGTGTGTGTGTGTGTGTGTGTGTGTGTGTGTGTGTGTGTGTGTGTGTGTGTGTGTGTGTGTGTGTGTGTAGAACTATAAGGAGCTGGAGCTGCTAAGGCTGGTGTATTATGGCGGGGTGCAGCATGACATAAGGAAGGAGGTCTGGCCTTTCCTGCTGGGGCACTACAAGTTTGGCATGGGCAAAAAGGACATGAGCCAGGTACTACACAAACACACACCCACACACCGTTTTAATGTATCTCATTGCAATGTGTGATTGTCTTTTTTTTCTGTGAAGATTGATGTAAAGATCAGTGAGCGTTACCAGCATGTGATGCGGGAGTGGAAGGCCTGTGAGGTGATTGTCAAGCAGAGGGAAAAGGAGATGCAGTCGGCCATCTTTGCCAAGCTGTCCTCAGGCAGCAGCATCGACAGTCACGTCCTGCGACTCGTTCACAGAGACTCCACACTCAGCAATGAGGTGAACATCGGATTCCTTGTTAAACTTGGCAATATAGAGAGTATTGGTTACAGTATAGTGTCCTGATTGCGACTGCCTCTCAGACTAATATAATCAACTGATCCCAATGGTGTAATTAAAAAAAACGTTTCAGGCATGCATGATATTAATTGTATACTATTGTATTTCTAAACATTTGCATATTTCATTGTTCTAAAAACTGCATCTTTGCTTGCTACATGTCTTCATTACACACTGTTGCTTACATTTGACATAGCTGAAACAACCAATACAACCAACTAGCCTATAACCCATACTACATCAAAACAACTTCACAATCTTAACATAGCATAAGTTATCTCAGGAGACTTTTCATATAGAGCAGGTCTAGATAACTCTACGATTTACAGAGACCCAACATTCCCCCATGAGCAAGCATTTGGCAAGAAGGTGGCTAGGAAAGAAACCTTAAACAGAACCTGGCTCTAGGTGGGCGGCAATCTGTCTCGTCCGGTTGGCCAGTAACATTTGCAGGAGACAGGACCACTGACTGAGGAATCAAAAGTCATGATCAGTGATGAAATCATCATGATCCATATGATATGACTCATGATCCCACACCCTGTACCATTGCCCTTCGCTGGCCTCTATTACTTATAAAGTTCAATTCTTCTTCAGGTGTTTATGTCTGTGGATGAGCCGGATGCAGGGAGCCAGGAGACCCCCAGTGGAGAGGACAGCACCCCCACCATGACCACCCTGGTTCCCCCTGCAGCCCTCCCCCCAGAGGAGCGACCTCTGGTGGAGTTTGACTCCCCTGACTCGGGTCTCCCTTCCTCCAGAAACTACTCAGTGACCTCTGCTCATTCCCAGATCCTGTCCAGCATAGACGACGGTCAAAGCACAGAGGAGGAAGGGGGGGGGAGGAGGGCAGGACTTCGGGTGTGCTGGGGCAGCATCAGGACTCTCTCACTGAGGACCGGCTGTGCAGTCAGCTGGACAAACTGGTGACCAATGGAGCAGCTGCGGAGGCGATATCACCTTCACTCTCCTCATATACGGTATGTACAGTACATGGATATACAATATGTCTGGTTATACATATTAACTGACTGAGCAATTGTGAAAAAAATGGCAAAATCTTGACTTAAAGGACTAACCAAAACCCTTTAATTTACATCTAGTCACCTACTAATGTTAACAATGTTTCCTTTGTGCAGATCGAGCTGTTGGACACAGTCGCCCTCAACCTCCACAGGATAGACAAAGATGTGCAGCGCTGCGACCGCAACTATTATTACTTCACCACAGCCAACCTGGAGAAACTACGCAACATCATGTGCAGGTAAGTATTTAGAACTGTGTAATCTGAAAGGTTGCTTGTAGTAACAAACTCAAAGAGAAATATCATCCAACTCACCTGACTTTTTTCTTTGAAATGTACTGGAGTAGATGTTTTACAGTGAGTGGAAGAAAATGGACACTATCAAAAAAAAAGTATTCTAAAATTTACACCTAAGTACAGGACTTTAGTAAATGTAGTGAGTTCCATCTAGTTGCTGTTAAATACACGCAGGCGCACACACACACACACACACACACACGCACGTACACATCACATCTGGTTAGTTGAATGTGATTTGATTGCTCTTGTTTGTCTTGGTGTTTCCTTCTTGCCTGCAGCTATGTGTGGGAGCATTTAGAGATGGGCTACGTTCAGGGCATGTGTGACTTGCTCGCGCCACTCATGGTCATCCTGGATGATGGTGAGAAGAAAAACTCATCTTATACTTTAAATCTCCTGACTGTAATTATTTTCAGTACGAATGACAAATAGCCCCAGTCATCGTTACAGAATTTATGCTTACAATATGCCTTATTTAATAATACATATAATAAATAAACACTTGCACACTGAGGTGTTGGGGGGGGGTGTTAGAATATATGTTGATCAGCTCAGTTAAATGTAACAGTTTGGTGAGGGTAGACATGAAACTGTCTGTTTTGTAAGGTTGTTTCACTCAAACCTTGTCGCAGCAAATAGACTCATTTATAATTTAAATTTGTGAATGTGGTGGGAGGGTTTAAGTGCTGTCCTGGCTACATTACCAAGTGTTCTTCTTGTCTGTGTGTGTGTGTGTGTGTGTGTGTGTGTGTGTGTGTGTGTGTGTGTGTGTGTGTCAGAGTGCCTGGCGTACAGTTGTTTCACTCAGCTAATGAAGAGGATGAGTCAGAACTTCCCTAATGGCGGAGCCATGGACACACACTTCGCCAACATGAGGTCACTGATCCAGGTGACAAAAAACTCTTAGTGCGTGTGCGTGTGTGTGTGTGTTACCTAAGTGGAAACCTCTGGTGCTGAAAAATGGAGCCAATCTGGAAGTGCCCACTTCAGGCTGGCTTTAAAAGGGAGTCAATCCCCATAGACAGCGGAATTAATCATGTTTACAGCCTGGTACAAAAAACAATTTTGGTCTCTGTAGCATTTTAGCTCTTCAGAAACCTATGGGTGACATCACAGAGGCTTTGTCCATATTTTACACATTTTACTCCACATTTTACCCATTGACGTTACCTCTGCTCTTACTCTGATGTCAGATCCTGGACTCTGAGCTGTTTGAACTGATGCAGCAGAATGGAGATTACACTCACTTCTACTTCTGTTATCGCTGGTTCCTGCTGGACTTCAAGAGAGGTGAACAGCACATTTTTTACTCTCAATGACTGACTTGTAATCCCCAACTCATTGATCGGTGTGATTTAAAGCTGCATTAAGTCATTTTGACCAATGGGGGGACCGAAAGACTCATGATCTCACACAGACACATACACACACACACAGTTAACATTGATTGCAGATGGGAAGTTGGCAGGTGTTCTTGTCCTTGTCGTACTGCACTAGACACTCCTAATTGGTGAGACATCGGCACAGTGGGGGTCACAACATCCGGCGTGCTCTCGTGTTCAGTTCATGACTGGCAGGAGCAGTGGTAGAAAGTAACTAAGTACATTTACTCAAGTACTGGACTTAAGTATCATGTTTTAGGTATTTGTAGTTAACTTGAGTATTTCTATGTCGAGCTACTTTATACTTTTATTCCACTACATGTATTTGACAGCTGTAGTTACTAGTTACTTTGCAGATTCAGATTAAGTTATAATAGATTAAGCAACCTGGCAGTATATACTTTGTACATTTGTTAAAATTATCCCCACATTTACGTATCAGCTCAACATTAAAATGCCAATCATAAGGTTGGTGGTTTGATCCCTGGCCCTGCAGTCCATTGTCAAAGTGTCCCTGGGCAAGACACTGAACCCCAAGTTGCCCCCGATGCTGTGCCTTCGGAGTGTAAATGTGTGTGTGTGTGTGTGTGTGTGTGTGTGTGTGTGTGTGTGTGTGTTTTATGTGTGGTGTGTGTGTGTGTGTGGCCACAGTGTGTGTGTGTGTGTGTGGTGAATGGTTCCTGTGTGTGTGTGTGTGTGTTTGTGTGTGTTTATCTGATGAGCAGGTTTATAAAAACAGCCTTTACAGTGTATGAATGTGTGTGAATGGTGAATGGTTCCTGTACTATGTAAAAGTGCTTTGAGTAGTCTTTGAAACTAGAAAAGCGGTTTATAAAAACAGTCCATTTACATTTTTACATTTAATTTTACTTAAGTTAGGTGATAGACATAGGTGATACCATGGTAACAATGTTCTCATGATATAACAGACTCAACACGTGTTTCTTCCTCTCATTTCTCTTCCTCTCAGCTGCACTATATCTAATCTTTCTGATTCAAAATGCAAGCGATACAAGAGGTTTACCGTCAAATGTACAATAAAGACAACTCAAGACATGGAGTCAAATATGCTGACAATGAAGATGTGTTTTGTGTGTGTGCAGAGCTCTTGTACGAGGATGTGTTTGCCGTGTGGGAGGTGATCTGGGTGGCTCCCAGGATTTCCTCGCAGCACTTTGTCCTGTTTCTGGCCTTGGCCCTGGTCACAGTCTACCGTGAGATCATCGTGGACAACAACATGGACTTCACTGACATCATTAAGTTCTTCAATGGTAAGAGACATACACACACTGTATAGTGTGTACTGTATTTACAGTTTGTGGATTGCTTATTTCCTTACTATCCTGTCATGAGTCAGACTTCAGTCTCATCAGAGTGGAGACCTGACCACGTCAATCTAAAAGCACCTGTATGCTTCAAAAAAACTAGTGTCGTCCAACCTCATTTACACCCTGCGGCCATGTTGAAGATGTGGTTGTTAATGCAGTTGTAAATTATAGTGTGTAGAGTGTGGTCTAGACCTAATCTGTGTGTCATGTGTTTTTAAGATTTAAATTTATTTCTTTGTTATGCCAAACATTTGGCCTATCCCACAACGTATTTAGAAAACGTCTTCCGGTCGCATATACAGGTGATGTGTAAACTCTATTTAATATTTCTGTAGTTGCCTCTCTCATGCTGTGTCTGATCCACAGAGATGGCTGAGCGTCATGATGTCCAACATATCTTGAAAATAGCACGTGAGCTGGTGCACAAAGTCCAGTCTCTGATGGACAACAAGTGACTATAGAGGGAGAGAAGGAGGAGGAATGGGAGGATGCAGAGGACGAGTGTCCGACTACAGGACATCCAGCTCTTCCTCTCATCCCTCAGAGAAACAGTGTTTCCAGGCCTTCACCTATCTAGAGCAGGTCCAGGGAGTCCAGGTCTCTTCCCTGCCCAGATGAAGGCCCTGGAAGTGTGCCAGGAGCGCTGCTGGAGCGGCCTGGCTCCGGAGCTCGGCCTCAATCTGTTTACATTTACCTTCACATGGAATGCCCACGGTGTCCGTACAGACATGTGGATTTGTCTGCATGCTTGTGAGTTTGATCACACTGTGAACATATTCTTGAGTCTCCCCAGTCCTATAGAGGTTGTGTGCGTACATGAAAACACACACAGACACACACACACACACACACATTGGTTCTATCACTACTTCATTAGTATCACTCTTTTCCTAACTCTGAACCAAACATTTTGGATGCTTGTCTGGAAGGCTTCAGCATTCTTTATTTGACAGATTCCTCCACGCAATGCCAGTGGAGGCCACAAGAGTACAGGATTTACATACAACATTGTCAGAGGAGCCACAAAGTTTTCATTAGTGACCAAATGGACTGTGCCAACTACCTTTTCATGAGTGTTTTCTACAACAAGCATGTGTGTTTTTAGCCCCCCTTTTTCTTTTTATCCAAGAGTTAATTATACACAAATGTTGCCTTTATCAGTAACAGCCCAAGGTACTTAGTTGCACTTTTGGGAGGATTTCCTTTATGGTGCCAGTGAAAGCCTCACCAGAGTTGGTGGGGGCCAGAGGCGCCACAAGAAGCCAAACTATTGAGAAACTATGGATGGATTGCAGCCAATTTTCCTGAGCATGTTAGTCAGTGGTTAATGCATGTTTAATCCTTGTTCCAAGACAGAAGACACATAGCATCAGAGCACAACTGTAAAGACAAAAGCACACAGGCCTTACTCATTATTTTAATATAAAACATGTGCATCTCTATTTAGTAGTTTTTGATCAGGGATATAGCTACAACTGGGGATACTGAGGTAATATTATTTTTTAAAGATACATTTTGGGGTATTTTAGGCCTTTATTTGTAGGACAGCTGAAGATATGAAAAGGGAGAGCGAGAGGGGGAATGACATGCAGCAAAGAGCCACAAGTTGGAGTCAAACTCTGCTGCTGCGTTGAGGAGTAAACCTCTGTGTATGGGTGCACGCTCCATCAGGTGAGCTACCCAGGCGCCCGCTTTGGTAATATTTCTGGGAATTTGGGGTGTTTAATGACCGGAGGATAAATTAACATTCTATAATTAAACACATGTATTAGCACATCAAGGATGTTTTTTTTTTAATTTTAATTAATATCTTAAGAGTAACTGTTTTAAAGGGATTTAGTATTATCCAACAGATTTTAGACTAAATTAGAGGAAATTCAATTTTACAACTTTTAAACGTCATTTAAAAGAAATGCGATTTTCTTTCCTTGTCTCAAAATGTTTTAAATTGTAAAGAGTTTGTGGCTGGTCAAAGATTTTTTTAGATGGATTGAGTTGCACTGGAGGGGAATTTGAGTAGGCCTATTATAGATTTGTGGCTGGTAAGAAGTAGACATAATCAGCTGAGAGAAAGAATGTACAGTATAAGAAAGTGAAAAATGAAACATGATTAAGAAACACCTTTGAGAATGGAAAGAAAGTAACATGTATTGAGTATGTTTACCTGTATCTAAATGTGGATATTCCCTAATAAGAAGAATACGACTGGCATTATTCTAGTTTTGTTTTGTTATTGTCAACATATCCAATGAAAAGACCAAACCTTTTCTCTGTGGCCTCAGCCTCATGCCCATCGGTTTATACTAAAGAAAAGCTGAGTATCAAAAACAGCTTTTTTAAAGGCTCAGTAATTTAGTACAACTGGCCCCTTTAGTTTTTAAGCAAGCTTTTTACAAACAAGAGTAAAGAGTTAATTTGTTGGGGACTATTTTCAGTGGTGGATTAACATGCATTTGATGCTGTTCTTAGTATTACAGCAGCAGGTTTTCCCCTGGTTTTCCAATATTCTTTCATATTGGTTAGATAATGTGGTAACACTAGAGTAATTTCTCTTAAACGTACCTTAATTAGTAACTTAAAAGGTGGAAAATATCAATCCTACAGAATGGTTTGATTCTCTGTCTTTAAGATGATGTTATTAAAGCTTCCGTGGCAAGGAATAAGATATAAGGGTACACACAACCCTTGTTAGTAGGACACATTTATTGTTGGTTTTGGTCTTTTCATGGGATTTGTTGACAATAGAAAAAAAATATAAATATTACCAGCCTTGTGCTTTACATTAAGCCATGTCTTTTTTCCGGAATTAGACACAAACATGCTCACTGGTCTGTAGCACCATAAAGACTTTTTATTGCATTCAGCACTACACTGTCAGGAAATGTGGTTGCAATTGTCCATGTGGAACCTCATTCTCCTCCTGCCTAAAGTCCAGAGTATGAAAATAAAACATGCTTGGACTGGGTTGGTCTAAATAACAAATCTGGGGTCTGAGAAGAAGCCAATTCCAATGCCAAACTTTCTCTAGTGTTCAGTGAATCAGTATTAGGTTGGTGCTGGCTTCGCAGTAACAGCACAGAGTATATTCATGTTTGTATCTGAGAGGATTTGGGACATTTTTGATACAGTTTCCAATACCCCTCAGTAATCAGTGTGACCCTTCATGTTCACACTCCTCGTCTCCTCAAAACGTCCAACCGAGCTGCATATGATTGGTCATCCAGTACGGGCCTGCACCTATGATTCAAGTGCCAAGAGTCTTCCCCAATCATGAAGTGTACTGTAGTCATCCAGCTCTCTGATGTACAAGTTTGATCCCAGGAACGGGCGGTGGCGTAGATGTACCTCGTTACATCCGCTCCACTCAACCACCCTGCCGCAATGGCAACGGCGAGGGTCGCCGGGGTACAGGGGCCCGTAGCAGAGCTTTTTCTTCCAATCAGGACATTGTGTACCAAAGCCTTGAAACAGCCCCCTCTGTGGCATGACAACAACGTGCAATTTCATACTGCATCTTAAAGACTGACTGTTTACTATGTGTGTAAAATATTTTTGAAAATGGTGATCTTGGATTATTTAACTACTCTGCAATTTCTGTCATTTGAGAAAATCCTTCAAAGTCTATATTGCTGTTAATACGAACCGAAAGCCCAATATTTCTATGAAGACAGTAAAAATATATATATATATATAACTTATTTTGAGATCTATTTTTTATGTTGGTTTTAGCAGCACTAGTTGAAGGTGTATACTGTGCAGAAATGCAGAATGTTTGCAGACTGTGTTACACGTTGACTGTTAAGTGTTTTTTCCTCAATGTCGTGCACTGACTTCAAGATTTCAAATTTCTATTTATTTAAAGAGCCAATGGTTACATTGCTGAATATGTATTGGTAAGGATGTATCATTTGCCTTGAATGTAATGTATTATTAAATAAGAGTTTGTTCTGTAATTCTGCTCTCTTTCCTTTAACCTTTGATTCTACACAGAAGCTGTTCAATAACTGCAGATGTTCCTTCTCTTGTTCTTCTTAAAGATGAACAGACTAGTTCCCCTTTGAGGGGAACTCGAACTGCGTCGGTTACAACACTATGGGAACGCCTTTAGGCATGACAGGGCTGAATGCGAATGAAAACTAGCTCATTAGCTTTTTTCTATTCAGCAGGCACGTTGGTTGATGTTGTGTTTGAATGATTCCATGTATCCTACTCACCTGGAAGTTGCAGTATGTCCAAGCAGTTAACCAGTTCCGGCTGATTTCCCCGTCTCGTCCTTCGTCTGCCAATTCCGACTCCCCTAGTCCCCGTTCGAGGGCCGGCTTCTCCTGTTCGGGGACGCTGACCGACGAAGCGGTTGCACTCTGGCTCTGAGGAGCTCGACGTGCTTGGCATCGGGGAGGGGGGAGGAGACTTCCGGGTGTCGGGCCGACGTCATCAGAAGAGCGCAGAGAGCACCGGCTTATGATGAGCTGCTGGAAGTGGTGACGCGAGCTGTGGCTAAGCTTGGTCTGGATTGGCCACAGGCTGTCAGGGAGCTTAATACCAGTGGCAGACTGGATGATCGCTTCCTGCAGAGCCGCTCTGCACCCCAGCGCCGATCCTTGCAGTTTTTTTCCGGACTTGCACAATGATTTGTGTAAGTCTTGGGATAAGCCTTTATCCGCCCGGCTATCTACTTCCCAGCTGCTGGAGTATAGCAATGTGGCGGGGATCAGGGACCGCGGCTACGGGGACGATGCCGTGGGTTGAGGCCGCTCTGGCGGGTTACCTCTCTCCTCAGCTGACGTCATCTTTCTGCCAGCCGGCGCTGCCGACCAGCCCGTGTCGGGTGACTTCCACGCTGGTGGGTACAGCTTATCTGGCGGCGGGCCAGGTTGGAGAAAGCCTGCATACCATGCCGGTTTTTCGAACCTGCCAGGCGGACCTGCTGCTGGAGATGGACCACCTCTGAGAAGGAGATGGCAGAGCTGCGCAATACCGGCTCCCACCGGCAGAGCCAGGGGCGGCGTGTGGCTTCTTGTGATCCCCCTCGAGCGGCTTGGGACGCAGGCCAACGCTCCCGTCCCCAGCAGGTCAGGCCTGAGAGCCGTCGTTCAGTCATGGCGGGGCAAGGCCAAGAGGCTGTGTGTTTTGCCCCGGCTTCATTGGGGTGGTCCAGACTATGGTGTGCCCAGACCAGGGCCTGGTGCTGGGACAAGAAGTGTGCTCGCTGCTGAGAAGGGGGCCGAGGTGCTCGTTCCCCCGCTGGCCAGCGGGTCCGGTTTCTACAACCGGTGCTTCTTCGTTCCCGAGACCGGACGGGGGCCTGCGCCCTATCCTGGATCTGCGGGTTCTGAACCGGTCTCTGAGGAGATACAGGTTCTGGATGCTCACCATCCCCACCCTCGTGTGTCACATCCAGTCCAAGGACTGGATTGCCACCATAGAGCTGAGGGACGCGTACTTCCACTTCTCCGTTCGTCCTTCCCTTCGGCCTAGCACTCTCCCCTCGCACTTTCACCAAGTGTATGGATGCGGCACTGGCCCCTTTGTGGCTCCAGGGCATCCAGGGCCTGTATTACATCGACCACTGGCTCATCCTGGCTCAGTCTCAGGGGTTGGTGGTTCGGCATCGAGATGTCGTCCTCTCTCGTCTTCTTCGTTGGGGCTGAGGCTCAACGAAGAGAGAAGTGTGCTGGCACCCGCCCATAGGACTGTGTTCTTAGGGGTGGTGTGGGACTCGTTGACGATGCTGACACATCTGTCTCCGGCTCGTGTCGAGTCCATTCTGGCCACGGTGTAGAGTGTGAGGCTGGGCCACGCCATCACAGTGAACCACTTCCAAAGGGTGTTGGGCCTCATGACGGCTGCTTCCAGCGTGATACCTTCTGGTCTTCTGCACATGAGGGCCCTGCAGTGGTGGCTGAAATCCAAGGGGTTCTCCCCGAGGGGAAACCTGTTCCGCCTGATATGGGTTACGCACAAATGTCCTCGTGCCCTATCGGTGTGGAAGAAGCCTTGGTTCCTGTCCCAAGGACCCGCACTGGGGGCGCCCTGTCGCCGTTTGTTTTGACGGACGCTTCCCTCACCGGGTGTGGCGCGGTCATGGACGACCGCTCTGCAAGGGGTGTTTGGCAGGAGCATCACTCGTCATGGCACGTCAATTGCCTCAAGATGCTGGCCGTGTTCCGGGCTCTGAGGAGCTTCCTGCCTGCACTTCTGGGTCACCACGTGCTGGTCAGGTCCGACAATACGGCAGTCGCGGCCTATCTGAATCACCAGGGGGGTCTGGCTCGCGCCCTCTCTGCAGACTGCCGCATCAGATCCTCCTGTGGTCCCAGCAGAGACTGCTGTCTCTCAGGGCAATGTTTATCCCTGGGATTCGGAATCAGGGTGCGGGCCTGCTGACGAGAGATGGCGACTCCACCCCGAGGTGGTGGAGTCCTTATGCGGAAGGTTTGGACTTATAGACGTGGACTTGTTTGCGTCTCGAGAGACTACGCACTGTCCCCTGTGGTTCTCCCTGACGCCCCTTGCCCCGCTAGGGCTGGACGCCATGGTGCAGACGTGGCCGAGGCTTTTTTTCCCACCTGGAGAGGGTCCGTCGAGAGGGTATCCGCCTACTTCTAGTGGCGCCGTTCTGGCGCTCCTGGATGGTCCGCCATGGCAAGTCCCTCTGAGGAGGGACCTGCTGTCCCAGGCAGGGGGCCGGGTTCTTCACCCTTGCCCCGCCCTGTGGCAGCTGTGGGTCTGGCCCCTGTGGGGGCGCAGTACCTGGAGGCGGGCCTGACGGCAGGAGCAGTTGAGTCTCTCCTCAGCTCCAGGGCCCCGTCTACGCGGAGGATGTATGGCCTAAAGTGGAACGTCTTCTCTGCTTGGTGCAGAGGACGCATGGTGGACCCAGTTACCTGCCCGGTGGTTCAGGTGCTGGAGTTTCTGCAGGACCGCTTCTCTGCGGGCCTTTCCCCATCCACCCTCAAGGTTTACGTGGCTGCCATCTCAGCTTTCCACGCCCCTTTGAGGAATGGGTCTCTGGGGAGGCTTCCCCTGGTCGGACGGTTCCTCCGTGGGACCCGGAGGATGAGACCTGCGACTCGCCCTAGGATTCCCACTTGGGATCTGGCAGTGGTTCTTGACGCTTTGAGGCCCCCTTCGAGCCCATGGAGTCGGCTGAGGCCAAGTACCCGACCCTGAAGATGGCCTTCCTCCTTGCTATCACCTCTCTGAGGAGGGTCGGGGACCTCTAGGCTCTTTCGGTTACTCCCCGATGCCTGGAGTTTGCCCCTGGTAACGTGAGGGCCATCCTGCGCCCCATTCCGGGCTACATTCCCGAGATGCAGTCCACTGTCATGGGGCCTGTGGTACTGCAGGCGTTTCATCCTCCACCTCATGTGACGGCGGAGGACGGGAGGCTCCATTTGCTCTACCTTGTCAGAGCACTGAGTGTTTTCACTCTGAGGTCCTCCCGGTGGAGGACGTCGGACCGGTTGCTGGTGTGTTTCGGGTCCCCCAAGGCTGGGCTCCCAGCTTCCAAACATACTATCAGCAACTGGATCGTTCAGACTATCTCCCTGGCCTATCAGGTGCGCGGTTTGCCTTCACCTATGGCTGTACGGGCTCACTCCACGAGAGGCATGGCAGCCTCCACGGCTCTCCTCTCGGGAGCGTCTCTCCAGGGGGTTTGATGCGGCTCGCTGGGCCACTCCTCACACCTTCTTCAGGCTCTTTAGTCTGGACCTTCCCTCCGCACCGGGGTTTCGGTGCGGGTTAGTGGGTATCTCGTTCCCATAGTGTCGTAACCGACGCAGTTCCAGTTCCCCTCGAAGGGGAATGTCTTGCGTTACGTATGTAACCCTTGTTCCCCGAGATAGGGGAACGAGACACTGCGTCGGTTCACCGCCCCTCGCCCCTGCCGGTGTGCTTATATGCCCCTACAGTTATGCCGTCACATGCTACCATTCTCACTAGGACCAGTTTTCATTTGCATTCAGCCCTGTCATGCCTAAAGGCGTTCCCATAGTGTCGTAACAGATGCAGTGTCTCGTTCCCCTATCTCGGGGAACAAGGGTTACATACGTAACCCGAGACGTTTATTATGCTAATCAATATTTTTAATATGCACAATAGATCAAATGTGTGATGTGAATGGAGCCAACATAAACGTTCCCCTCAGCTAGACAGAGCTGTTGAGAATCTTTTAGCTTGTTTTCTCCTCTCAAATCTTTTTTTCTTCATTTTTGTTTTTACAGAAGGACTAATGTCATCATTCAACCAAATAAAACCAGAATGACAACAGGTTTAAAAAAAAAAATGTTTATCACGGTTCATACTGATCAGTACCCATGACATTTCACAATACAAAGGCATGAAAAAAGTAACATTAAAATAGGTATTGCATCTTCCAAAAGCTAATTTTCCATTCATAAATGCTTCTTTCAATTTCAATTCACTGCAGTTTCTTACAACAGAATCACAGAGTTGTTTTCTAAATAGCCAGAAATCATTTCTAAAAAAAAAATATCGATGAGCGTGATGTGACACGTAAAATTAACAATCAGCAGACATTCTGTGGTTGTGAAAAGTATTAGTATCATTTTTTGTACAGTACAACATTGAAGGCCAAGGGTAGCTGACTCTGGTGAGGAGAAAGGTCCTGCAGGGTCATGGGACCTTTGAAAGGTGCCGAGGCCCAACACAGATGGTAAGATGGGTGAGACGATGTTGATGTTTTCTGTTCCACTGCACCTCCGTTCCTGTTCCGAGACATGACAATGTATCATTTTAGACACACAAACACTTATGTCATATTACAATATCCAAAAATCTAGTCTCATATCACGGTATTGATATATTGATATACTGCCTAGCCCTACTAAATATGAATTGATTAATCAGAAAAATAATTAACAGACTGATAAATACAGGAAATAATTGTTAGCCTAATGTTAATTCATCAAGTAACTTGCTCAGATGAATGTAGTGGAGCCCAAAGTACAATATTGGTCATGTCCAGTTGTACCTGTGTGTTGTGGTGCTGGCACTCCTGCTGCTCCTAACTGGGGTTGGGTCTCTCTGCAGACTTCTGAATCTGCATGGAGGAACAAAGGGCAGAAAAAACACGGACAGAAGTTACAGTATGTGCGCTCAGAACGACAGGCAGCTCTGTAACAAAGTGAAGAAATAGAATATGCAACATGAACCACCAAGAAGATGCCCACAGTCAGCGGACTCACTGACTTTAACATGTTTATTTTCATTGCCCTATATTCAATGAACAAAGTGGCTGAGTGTCTTGATAATAAGGCAATATTAGCAAATCAAAAGCAGATCTCTTCTGTAGTGTGTTCCAAAAACATGGAGAAAATAAATGCAGAGTCATCTGACAACCAGAGGAGGGCAGAAGTGCTTAAGGCAACATCAGGCTCTTAAACCGAGAAACAACAAGGCAACACAAAGGGACTAACAAATAAAATAACCACTACAGGCCAAAGACATGAATACAATCATGAAGCTGAGACCAGAAAATGACAACAGGTTGCATTATATGGCAAGAAACTAAAGTCCAAAACAAGGGATGAGTAAATGTGAGCAGATGAAAATCTATAACAAGATATTTCACTGAGTTGCAGATGGTTTAACTCAAATCAGACACTAAAAAGGGCTAAATTTAAAATTAGAAATAAAAGAAAAAGCTCAACAACAGGCAGAAATTTTACTGTACCTGTGATTGTTCTTTTAGGAAATCTGGTAGCTGAAATTCACCTTTAAAGACCTGGAAAAACAAAGGACCAGGTTTAGAGCTCCACAAATTGATTGTATCTTCATGAATTCATCATCTGGATAACCATAGTGAAGATTGACTGAATCATTTGTTCACTTTGATTAATTATTTAACAAAGCATCATTCTATATGTACAAACGAATGACTATCACTGCTCAAAATCCAAGCTGATTGGACTCTTATAGATGACTCGAAGAGATGAAATCCATCTCAGTGTGTATCTGACTCGGGGCGTTCTGTTGTGACGCCGCGTCGTGCAAGGTGAACATTTTAAAGAGGTGGGGGCTGCAGGATGAATGCCAGGAATTTCATGCTCTGCTTCTGGTGTCATATAGCCTCCCCCCAGGGGGCTCACATTGGACCAGACAGAGAGGTGAAAAGAGACAGAGCCGAGTAAGGGATGGATAGGAGGGAGGAGAGTAGTAATACCAGGGTGTCGACTGTGCATGGAGGGAAATTTCTTGCTGTGTATGTTGCAAGAAAAGAAACTATGGATCTCTCTCCTGTTGGCCTCAGCCATGCAGTCTACACATAAATGGACTACTGGCGGATCCTCCACAATTATTACTAATGTGTCTTAGTTTCCAATACTTACAATATACACACAATACACACAGCCGGTTGCCTCCTTTATGTTAAATGAAAACAACAGTAGCACAAGGGCATTCTGTCGCTAGAGTTAATGAAGAATGTGGAGGAAAGGTTGGGCAATGAGCAGTTTGTATCGACAGCATTTAATTAAATGGGATTGTTCAGGTTCTGCCAGATGTCCCTCATTTTCAGCCGGATGTCCGTCACTTTCCGCTTTCTTTGTGTTGGCATTTTAAACCTCTGGTGGATTTCTGAGGACTATGGGTAACTGCTCCTCAGATCTCTGCAGGGTAAATCCAGACAGCTAGCTAGACTATCTGTCCAATCGGAGTTTTCTGTCGCACAACTAGCAACCTTGAAGACACACCAACACGACTATCGGTCGTCGGACAGTCTGGCGAGGTCGGTGACTTGAGTCTGTTCGGTGTGTTCCGTGCTGTAGTCAGTTGGCATCAGTCAATGACCAATCTGATTGGTGGAGTGCTAGCCCTTGACTAGCGAATCAGTGCACGAGAAAACTGAAGCTGACAACGCCAGTATCTTCTTATTACTAGCCCTTGTATTTTCTTCCGTTCAGCGAGTAATAACAACAACAATCCTTCTTGACTACTATCAACACACACTGATGAAAACAATGAATGGACAGCATGCTCTGTGTTTACTAGGTCCTGAGAGGTGTTTCATTTCTGGTTTTCATTTTTTGGGTGACAATACAGATTTGCGATCGTCCTTTCTTAACACATTGTGTGTGTTTTGCATGCTGTGCTTTGCCAATGCGTTGACAGTGCTGCTGTTTCTTTGACTTCCCATCTCTGTCACCACTAACCTCTACTGCATTCAAAACATCCCCAACGTCAAAGACAACAACAGGCAAACAGAACATTTAGGTAGAACACAAGGGCACCGACCTATTAAACTAATAAAATACAGAAAAAAGCACAATCTAGTTTTAACTGTTTCACTTTCATCCTATTAATCAATAATGGCTTTCCAAAATAGAGTCACTAGACAAAACGTACTAAGTGTCGAGTTTAATATAATCAGTTAATCAATAAAAGTCTTAAATGTGGGCTGGAGTGGGTCAAAAGTCCTGTGTTCCCCTCCTGGGCTCCAGAGATTAAAACTTCATCAAAACACAAAACTCATTCCTAATCCCCTGCGTGCCTTCATGCATGCTTGCGTGTTTGCCTGAAGTCAATGCAGTGCCAGAAATTGAACGTAATCGGAAATTATTTCAAACACCAGAGACAGAGAGGCGAGCGCATGTTTCTGATTTCCTCTTGGGTGCCATTTTGCAGCTTTCCTCCTCAGCGTAGAGGCTCTGGGCCAAACTGCTCCAAGCCTGTTTAAACCTTCTGCTCAGACAAGAAAATAGGAGAACACGCAAGGGCAAACTGGAGCAGAATGCCCTCTGGTAGTGCACTAGGTCACACGCTTGGGGTAAAAAATCCACATGGTGTATGATTAGGAAATTTAAAGAAGAGGTTAAGCTGTCTGCTTTGGACGTCTAGATCAATCTGTCCTTGATGTGTCTGATGAAGGGCTGCCTCTGAAAAACGCCAGACTTCACGTCTGCATGATGGCATCCCTGCAGTAACATGAAGCATCCAGCAGACTTTGAACTCAAAGTGTATTACCTCTGAGGGATCTGTTGAAATGCTCATGAAAGGAGGAATAGTCACATGGTGGAAGATGTACAGCCTCTTCTATTGCATCAGATAAAACCAGATGAAACACTGCTCAACACGATCAAAGGGACCTCTGCAGGGCTCGGTCCCCTATTAGCTGACTGACAGAAAGGCCGCTTTTTACCCAGCCGTCCAATTACAACGGAGGGGGGACGGGACAAATACCACCATACATACATGTATAAGTTCTGAACAACAACAAAAACAACAACAGAAGAAAATTGAATACTGCTTGCCACATAGACCGGCGGGTGGATCCTCTCTTACTAAGGTTTCAGCCTCTTTATCCAGAGTAAGGGTCAGAGCAAGTATTCTACCTTGTGCTGACATTGTTACTTCAGCAGATAGTCTGTATCTTAGCAACTAGACGCAACCACAGTGTCTCAGCTGAAACAATGTTGCGCCTCCAAATCGCTCTTAAGCACTTCCAGCTTGGCGTTTTCAGCTGGGAAAAAAACATGTTGGTTGGACACAAGGCCCAACGAGTGACAAATTTGGTCGGACAAGAGCATATCAACCAACTCACCAGAAGGTGTCAGCCCTAATTATTTTTTTGATTATACGATTAGTAAATAAATAAAAAATTGAAAAGCAACAAGAAAATCCGCCATTTTTGGCAGTTACAGCCACAGAGAAGGCTTCAACCCCTCACCTTAAGCACAGAAGTATAAGGGCGCTATCCTGCCAGCGCAAAGTAAGGAACAGGGGTCTTTGCTAGTTTAAGACCGACGCTGTTGTCAACTTCCCGTCCAATGCCCATGTCGTTAAAATAGCAAATGCACCTGCGCCCATCTTTGCGCCCATGGGAGTGCTGGTCTTACAGGTAGGTGTGTTCAGGTGCATTCTTGGCGTATTGCTATCTTGAGGCAGCGGGAAATGATCATGTCACTGACCAACAAAAACCTGGTCTAAAGTCAATAACGCAGTTTACATTGTTATTTTAACAGTGAATTTGTCAAATGCGCCTAGGCTTAAGTATGCACAGGGCGCGCAGACTATGCTTGTTGCACGCATACGGCCCAAATCCGCCATCATAAACATCACAAACATCACAAACGTGCTTGACCAAACGAGCTTTTTTAATTAGATTATTAACACAATGTTTAAAATCAAACTGTGAAGCAGAGACAAGGGGAGACACTGTTTCAGCAAACTATTTGAGGATTAATTGACACTATTTTGCTAACGCTCACATCATTTCGATGAACACCCAAATTATCTCTATAACAATTAATTGTCAATTAAAATTGGTGATTGTGACAGCCCCTGAGACAACTCTTTATGTGAGCAGAAACCCTGAAAACCTTTCACAGCATGCCTCAGCAGAGCCCAGTCAGGGAGGAACCAGCACAATTGGGTCAGCCAAGGTGCATGCTGGTACAAGCAGCAGGTCAGTCCAGTGTGGAAGTGCCAACCTAAACCCTGCAGTGGTTCAGCCTCAGTATTAAGCCCCAGTCCCGGGGGGTTAAATGTGGTAACAGCCCAGTGCGTTTGAAAAGCTGCCAGTGTCGCGCTACGATCGGCGGGGAAGAATGTTTCAGCTGCACAGCAGTTTACTTCCACCCTCTCTGGAAGGTTTCCAGGTATATTGTTACCTCAAACAAAATGCTTCTATTTGAACTGCACAGTGAAACTCTTCAGGAGACTGGGCGAGTATGCACGCTCTGCTGTTTGCGGAGGCACAGGGCTGTAATATTACTTAAAAACAAAACTCATTTCACACTGACTAAGAGTTTTTGGTTTGTAGAAAAACATATATATATATATATATATACACTCTTTAAAAAGGTATCAAAGTATAGTTGCCATTTGTATATATACAGTATATCTATTAGTGCTGTCAAACAATTAAAATATTTAATTGCAAATAATCGCATTAATGTCATGGTTATCTCGCAATTAATTGCACATGTTTATCTATTCTAAATGTCCCTTGATTTCTTTTTGTCCCATTACTTTTTCTCATGTTAATGCTCTTATCAATATGGAAAAGTGGACCAGCTTGCTTTGTGCAAATGTTTTGTTTTAATTGAAAACAACATTAGCATTTAGCTTACTGTAGTGTTCAATTTCACACTAACATTCTTACTTGGAGCAAATCTCACACACAATGTTACACTGTCCATAAATAAAAGGATGAAAAAAATACTTTGACGTGGGCGGGGGTGTGGGGGGAGAATTTTGGCGTGTCACGCTCGCCGTCCACTCAAAACTTTACATAGTTTTTCTAACGTTACTATTTGTTGTGTGAAAAAACTACAAAGTTTGCTAGGCCAAAAAGAACGTTAATCTCGCGATACACAAAGGGATGCCGTTAACATGGGTTTGCTATTGGCATTAGTGTTGGAAATCAAGCAACTTCAAGCAATACCTAGCCGTAATCAGGTATTGATAAATGGACTGATCATACAGGAGCTTTTGGTGATCTAAAGGCAGCAAACAGTTCACAGCCCCATGCCATCAATACCTTTTGTTATTTTCATGCCTAAAGACGAGTATTCTTGCAACATTTTTTCCTAGGCATTTAAAGATGTATTTTGTATTCCTTTGTAGTCTTGACCAGAGGTGGGTAGTAACAAGTTACATTTACTCCGTTACATTTACTTGAGTAAGTTTTTGAATAAATTGTACTTCTAGGAGTAGTTTTAAATCACTATACTTTTACCTGTACTTGAGTAGATTAGTGAAGAAGAAACTGTACTCTTACTCCGCTACATCAGGCTACAATGAGCTCGTTACTTTTGTCATCGTTTTTACCCCAGCGTACGTCTCATTTTAATGTTTTATTTTGACAGAGAGAGAGTCTTCCACTGAAGGCTCTACCACGTGACTGTGTTTCACCAATCAAACGTCGTTGTGCAGTCACGTGACCATACAGCGGCGGGACCATAGACTGTATATTATTTACGGTCAACAGCGGACAGGTTAGCTTTACAGTTGTAGCAAAACAGAATCAACCGTCGCCAAGGCAACGCAGACCAGGAGGACCCCCCCCCCCCGCGGCCTCATAGTGAAAGCATGGTTACCTTTTAGTAAAGTGCGAAACAGCAGCTACATTATGCGGCGCCTTCTGTGTCGACCAAAACAAACGGACATGTGAGCATTCAAAAACTCAACATCTAACCTGAGGAGACGTAGCGGTAGTTTTAGTTGTTGCTGTGGAGAGGTGGATGTTTGTCTTTTAGGTTACATACAGTATGTTTTGCACATGCAGTATCCATCCAAATTTGATGTGACAAGTCTCTCACTTAAGCTATTTTGTAATTAATAAATTAATTTTAATTTCTTTTATTGATTGGATGAACTTTAATTTGCCTAAAGATGATTATTTTGTATTTTTGTCTGTGTTAAGAAATAAATCAGACGTTACTCAACAGTTACTCACTACTTGAGTAGTTTTTTCATCAAGTACTTTTTTACTCTTACTCAAGTAATTATTTGGATGACTACTTTTACTTTTACTTGAGTCAAATTATTCTGAAGTAACAGTACTTTTACTTGAGTACAATATTTGGCTACTCTACCCACCTCTGGTCTTGACACAATGAATCGTACAAATGGGAAAACAGTGCAACCTTTACAACAGCGTCTCATCATTCATTGTGTTGTACTCAGTTGTACATGCAAAACATGATGGAAATAGCTGTGAGAAGAAAGGGTCATTGTTAGAGAAGTTCACACCCTGCCTCACTTTAAAACCTCAACTCCCGGCCCATTGCTAAAACTTATAAATATTGTCAGTTCTCCTTGTTCCATCAGGTTTCTAACACTGTAAGATTATCCAAATGATCCAAAAAGCATACTAAGGCCTTAAGCAGCTACAGAAGAACTTTTTGACCACAGCCATAAGTGACTGATGGTATGATAGGGCCATGGTGCGTTCAGCAAGATCCTGAAAACACAATCAAGAAAGAAAGTCTTGAATAAGATATCTTGAGCTGAGTTTACAGAGTAAAACGTGGATTAATAAACATTTCATGTGAGGTACTCATTAATTAATCTTTTAGCCAGTCTGTTATTTCCATGCTTGTCCGGCCAATGGTTTCATGAATATGAGTCTCTATTGAGGTTTATGAGCCAAAGAGCTTGATGGCTGAGAACTGACGATTGCACTGGATCAATATGATATGATTAGCCTGCACATCATTAACTGTCCTTGCATCAATATGAAGGAAATGGTCCAGGCATAGACCCAACGCACAACACACTGGACAAGGAAGTCTACAGACATTCATTTCTCATCTCTCCACCAACTCATTATTGTTACTGTGGAGAAACTGAGAACTTATTGATTCCAATATCCATTTCTCACGAGGGATCAGAACAACTGCAAAGCCACTTAAAAGCTATTGATTGTGGCTTCAGGAGCCAGGCCCAGCAAGCCTCATTTACAGCAAGCTGGAGCAACCTTTACTGATTAGCATTCTGAGATAAACCTCTACAAAAGAGCAAAAGTCCAGGTGTTGTCATTAGTGGAAAATACATGCAATTTGTTCTTTTATCATTTTCTTAGCTCCAAGGTACAAAAGACTCTACTCCTAAGACCATAGATAGATACCAATAGCCTTTATTTGCAGCAAGATTACAAGGATAGGAAACTAAAATGAACAAAAATCTTTTTTTTCCTGACAGGGTCCATGCCTCTTTTCTACCTTTGTCTGTAAATTAATCCCTGGAACCTTTCTGGGTTGAATCAATATTAACACAGAGGATTTATGGAGATGTGCATTGACTCTATTAACCGGTTTGACCACAAGGCCGCTAGTGCTTAGAAGGATTACCTTCACAACATGTCTTTATTCGCAGTAAAGACAAAAACAAAGCATCATCGAGATTAGGCTGCTCTCAACAGGTCAAGCTTCCTTAATCATCCAGATCTCTCTGTCTGCCCAGTACAAACATTATGTTCAATGGCTGCTTCCAAACTATCCACTGAGCAGCTAGACCCAGGCTGCATATTCTGTATATCAGAGATGAAGAGGAGATGAGACAGATGGTAAATATTTGGATGGGGATGGGTGAAAACTCAAGACAGCAGAGAGACCATTTCCACATGCGGCTTCATCATACAGTGGTCTAGTTCAGGGCTGGTTGCCAGATGTCTTATGCAATGCAGCACAAAATATGTTGCTTCCATACTAATGGAGGGAGGTCTTGAATGTAGTATCATTCTAAATAGAAACCATCATTCTAAATAATACTTTGCTCTATAATAATTTAGAGAAGTAGAATTAAAATACCATGAATTAAACTTTTTTGTGAGGGAAAGAGGGTTACCGTGTGTAAGCATACTGTTACACAATATCTGTGCATGATCTTGTGGCTGGCTGTGTTAAAAAAAGAGAGTCTTGTAACTCTATGTGTAATGTGAAAGAGGTGGCACGTAGTGACCAGTTCAGAGAACTACCACCCAACACAACTTTTTACACTAGATGGATCTTCAGTTTTCCTGCCCTCTGCTCTCAATCTTGTTCCAGCAGCAGGCTGCTGTTTGCAACAGAGAAAATCTGATAAACCCGACTTAAAGGGAAATTAGAGGACAACAATGCTGTGGGCGCTGGCTGCATGGACGGAAACCGGGCACCATTCATTTGCACGCACTGCCCACGCTGCATTATCACAGAGCCATCTGAAAAATCCTCAAAGGTACCTTTAAACACTACTTTCCAAGGGTTGATGACCAAAACAAAGCTTAAAGGAGAGTGTACATTGCTATTAGCTATGTGAGGTTGCCAGAATAACTGCTCCACGTGAATGCTAATGTTGCTCCACGTCTGCTGGACATGTAAATAGGGTTTGCTAACACGTTCACCATAACAACTTGGTAACAACATGTCGCTGTTGTGTTCTCAGCTTGTTCTGCCATTGCCAAATGGCCATAACCAAACAGACAAAAAAAACAAACTAAAGCAGCTTTAACTCCAGAAATATCTGAACAAAGCATTATATTTAAATACTTGGCCAGTACTAAAAACTATGGTTTAGTACCCCGGCCTAGAGATAAATGACCCCAAAAGGCTAAAGACAAACAACAGTGAAATGCTTGATGAAAGCTCTGGTAATGTTGTCCTTAAGCATTCTAAAGTATGTATAATCAAACTGACCACAGGGCCCCAGGAAAGATTTTCTGTTCACTTTCTGCAGTTTACCATGTACCATGGTACATGCTCAACTCGCATCGACTTTACTCGCCTTTTTTGTTTTTCCATTATGAAAAAAGTCCCTGGTACCTGCCAGCAGGTACTTTTTTTTAGTATCACCTCCATCGAGGTTCCCAGCAAGCTGAGGCGATACCAAAAGGTGACGTGAAAACCTACAGACTACTGATTGGTTGGAAAGAATCGCCACTAATCACGTATCTATTTGTTGCATCATTGCAAAAAACCCGCCATTTTTGCTTAGTTTAGCCAGCTGCAGGGTTTTTTGCAGCCACATGCTGTGTGTGTGTTGCGTTAGGTCACGGCAGTTTCCTGCGGCGCTATAACGACCAGCCACGGCAGTACTTAATCTGCAATGGAAAATGGAGGACGGGGTTACCGCAGCCAAGACGAGCCAAACCGAGCAGAGCTGGTACTTGCAGTGGGTAAGCACCACTGGACCTGGCTAGTAGGAGAACCTCTGTATGCAGGAACTCCAGCCCAAGAGGGGGGAGGGGTGGGGAAAGCAAACAATAATACAAACCATGCAGCTGGGTTTGATGCAGGGGAATCTAATAACCTGCAGATGTACACAGCATAAATCTGAGCAAATGAGCTTCAGCACGCACCATGTTGTCATCAAGACACTTGGGTTTATTGTGAGGAGAGTGTTAAGTATTTCAGAGAGCAGAGGCAGAGGAAGAACTACAACACACAGACATAGATATTTACTGCATCCAAATGTAAACAGGACCACAGGCACATTTGGAAAGCATTAACATGCACAACATGGTGATAACACAGATGGAACAGCATGAGACTTGATATCTGACCAGCACACTGACATATGGCAGCCATGAGAGATGATTGGTTACATACAGTATGCAGGCTTACCTTTAAACTAACAGTCCAGATTTGGGGGAAATATTTTGTACTCATCTTACAATGACACATGGTTTTAGGAGCAGTTGACATCAACACAATAGAGCTATTTATCAACAACAGTTAATCACAATGTCTCTACAATCTCAGAAGTCATGGGGCCAGATGCATGAGGCTCTATGTAGATCCACAAATACATTTATGTGTACACTATACACAAAGACAAATACGCATACACATTTTTAAAAAAGGTGTGCGTTCACATGGTTCAGTTTTGAACTTTTTGAATCATTCATTTGTGACACTGCGTACAATGTCACAAATTATTGTTGCATTTGTTGCAAAGTGTCTATGTCTTTTACAAGACTATGTCTGCAGTATGCTTGACATGTGCACATTCTCACTGCATGTTCCGTTTTTGAAATACGAGATAATGTGTGGGAAATGACAGACACATTGCTTATGCATCTGGCCTGGTCAATTACTTTTCTGTAAACACAACGCAGTTGCACTTATTGGTGCCAAGCCTTCTAGCAAGACAGCTTTGGAGGTCTAGAAAAATATGTTTTTGACAGGGTTTGGCAAGCATTTTCCCCCTGATTCCAGTCTTGGAGCTAAGCTAGGCTAAACATGCCCATGACTCATCTCTGCACTGGATGCACAAAGATGAATCGGGGGCGTCCAGATAGCTCAGTTGGTAGAGCAGGTGCCCATATATAGAGGTTTACTCTTTGATGCAGCGGGCCTGGGCCTGGGTTCGACTCCAGCCTGTGGCCCTTTGCTGCATGTCATTCCCCCGCTCTCCCCTTTCGTGTCTTTATCTGTCCTGTTAAATAAAGGCCTAAATGTTAAAATGGATATACACTCACCGGCCACATTATTAGGTACCCCATGCTAGTAACAGGTTGGACCCCCTTTTGCCTTCAGAACTGCCTCAATTCTTCGTGGCATAGATTCAACAAGGTGCTGGAAGCATTCCTCAGGGAGTTTGGTCCATAGTGACATGATGGCATCACACAGTTGCCGCAGATTTGTCGGCTGCACATCCATGATGCGAATCTCCCGTTCCACCACATCCCAAAGATGCTTTATTGGATTGAGATCTGGTGACTGTGGAGGCCATTTGAGTACAGCAAACTCATTGTCATGTTCAAGAAACCAGTCTGAGATGATTCCAGCTTTATGACATGGCGCATTATCCTGCTGAAAGTAGCCATCAGAAGTTGGGTACATTGTGGTCATAAAGGGATGGACATGGTCAGCAACAATACTCAGGTAGGCTGTGGCGTTGCAACGATGGTCAATTGGTACCAAGGGGCCCAAAGAGTGCCAAGAAAATATTCCCCACACCATGACACCACCACCACCAGCCTGAACCGTTGATACAAGGCAGGATGGATCCATGCTTTCATGTTGTAGACGCCAAATTCTGACCCTACCATCCGAATGTCGCAGCAGAAATCGAGACTCATCAGACCAGGCAACGTTTTTCCAATCTTCTATTGTCCAATTTTGATGAGCTTGTGCAAATTGTAGCCTCAGTTTCCTGTTCTTAGCTGAAAGGAGTGGCACCCGGTGTGGTCTTCTGCTGCTGTAGCCCATCTGCCTAAAAGTTCGACGTACTGTGCGTTCAGAGATGCTCTTCTGCCCACCTTGGTTGTAACGGGTGGTAATTTGAGTCACTGTTGCCCTTCTATCAGCTCGAACCAGTCTGGCCATTCTCCTCTGACCTCTGGCATCAACAAGGCATTTCCGCCCACAGAACTGCCGCTCACTGGATGTTTTTTCTTTTTCGGACCATTCTCTGTAAACTCTAGAGATGGTTGTGCGTGAAAATCCCAGTAGATTAGCAGTTTCTGAAATACTCAGACCAGCCCTTCTGGCACCAACAATCATGCCACGTTCAAAGTCACTCAAATCACCTTTCTTCCCCATACTGATGCTCGGTTTGAACTGCAGGAGATTGTCTTGACCATGTCTACATGCCTAAATGCACTGAGTTGCCGCCATGTGATTGGCTGCTTAGAAATTAAGTGTTAACGAGCAGTTGGACAGGTGTACCTAATAAAGTGGCCGGTGAGTGTACTTCTCATGTGATTCTGGATTTGAGGAAAACAAGCTAACAATTATTCCTGAAATGTCTGACTTTTGGCAAACTAATTAGAACACATGTTCCCATCTTCATAGTATAGCCAAATACTTCTATGGAAGCTTGAACCTTGTCACCGCTTAATCAAATCTACGGAGGACTTAACTTAAGAAGAATTTCTCCATATCGCCCAGCCCTGACTAGGGATGCTGGATAAAATCATAATCTTTATGATAGATGTTGCATTAATTGCACTTCAAAAAACAGTTTAACAAATCAACAGTGAAAACACTGAACTGTGACATTTCCCTTAACATTTTTCAGGCTTGAACTTTTTTAGAACACGAGACAAAATAAGAGTTTATTTGCAAAACGTAACGTGTAAAACAATCGTTTTTCTGGATTCCTCAGCTTTTGTGATCGTTAGGTTAAAAAATTGTAATAACGATTAAAATTTGAGTAATTGCACAATCCTAAAGTACACTGCAATGAATGTTGATCAATAGATTGAATATCAATGATGATAGAGATACTCTACTTGAGTCATGTTGTTCAGAAGACATTATGACATTGGCAACTTTAAACTAAAAGGCCAACATATAATGTAAGTATGGAGCGTAAACTCTGCTACATCAGACACATAACAATAAGGTACTTCCACTTTAAAGTTGAATACATCTTATAAAGAGCAAGGGGTATTTTCCCACTCTGCCACCTTGTATGTAGTTTCCATTTTTTTGTGGTCAGACACATTTTTCCAATGAATACCCAAACGGAAAAAAGAAGTTCCCTCTCCCCTCATATCACAGACTCCAAATGTTTTCCATTAGAGTCACAACGATCTTGACAACATGACAGATTGCACCAAATTCAGTCTTTCTTTGCATCCTCGCTCCCCTTTAAGGTTCCCGTCAAACAAATGGAAAAGCAATCCAAATGTTTCAGAAAAGTATATTGGCTAAAACTCCAAACTGGGTTAAAGATGAACCCACCAAGCAATATTGGAAATCTAGTAAAATCCTCACTTTGGGGACATTAAACAATTGAATTCACAGCATCCAAATTATTGTAAAATATTATATACACCAAGGAGGAATAAAACAAAACTGTTCAAATGCCCGTATTCAGCTACACCCCCTCCCCTCACAGTGAACAGTCTGCCTTGGATATTTAGGTTTCACTGAGTGTGCAAATTCCCGCAATTGGGGGTTGTGTAGTTGTGCTGATGCACAGTACAAGTCATGGCTTTATGTGGCCAGTGAGATACGTCCTGCTGGAATGGCAAACGGAAGGAAATAGTGTCAATGTCTTGCTGAAACCTTGGGACAAAGAAACACACACCACTAGACACATGTTTGGCACAAACACTGATGAGATACCTGGCTTTAGTTACTGCGACTTACTGTACGCCATGCATGACACTGATGCAATTCAGATGAGACAGTGTAATAGCTTTTGCTCTCTCTATCATACTGTGTGTGTGTGTGTGTTTGTATGTGTGACTGCTTAATAGCTAGGGTTGTGTATCATTTGGATTTTAACAATTCTGATTCTGCTTCTTAATATTCTTGATTCAGATTCTGAAATTGGTTCAACTTTGTCACCCAGCGGAGCATGGCGGGTTTATTACAGTAAGCTCATGGCGGAGAGTGGAAAAAAAGGCTGACAAAGCAGCACCCAAACACCAAGTAACAAAACAACAATAGAGACCACCCGCCCATCCTACAGTGACAGTCAGAAGGCTATCACGAGGAAAGACATGGAATTCATAAGGCTGGACGACTAGCCACTCAGTGTGTTAATTAATTCACATAAAGGTATGTCATTATTACATTGCATATTTCAGCTGTCCTTCTAGACTTACTGTAAGCAGCATGTTAGCATTGCCAACAAACGATTTCCCCCAGTTCCCTCTGGTACACTTACATTTTATGTCTCAGGTTTTCTTGGAAATATAAGTATCCAAGTATGAATCTTTGTTATTATGGTGTAGACAATAATAAGCACTATGGCTGTACAGACAAGGTGTTTTAGGAAAATTCCCAGATGCCAGGAAAGAGTTCCAGCCTTTGTCTAACAAATCAGCCAGAAATGTTTGGACAGCAGTCACACAGGGGAGAGGTCAAACTTGGAATAACATACAAACAGTAAGTCAATGAACAGACATTCTTCAGTCCGTATCACCATGAAACTCCTAGTACAACTGTAAACAACACGTAGAGACTTAAAACATTTCACCATTTGTCAATATTGTTTTCATTTCAATGTTGACTGTGATACTAAGTACTGTTTCAGTCTGCCAGCAGTGGCTAAAATGTACAATCAATTCATGACAGCAGGGAATGTCAAACTAATGGAAACTACAGATGCTCTTTTCCTAGATTGTAGATGCCACCAGCAATGGTGTGCAATATGAAGTCCTCTTGTGTTCTTATTGTAATTAGGCATCATACACCAGGAAGACCTTAAAACCTCGGCCTCCGCAGACCTCGAGAGATAAAAATAAAACAGAGAATTGTGTCCTCTAGCTCAGACATATAGGAGGCAACCCAGAGAGAGGAGCTGCAGAGCATGTCACCTGATAGTTCAGCTTGAGGAAAAGGATTTAATAAAACATATTCTGCTCCAAAAATAGCAAAAGGCTTTGACATCTGGCAAGGGCATCATTGCCAAAGCAAAGAAGACTGTGCTCATGCACAGAGTTTATGCAATGGTAAGAACGGATCGGCCATTAATCATAAGGATGGTGGTTAAATCTCAGGATCGTCCTTCTGCCTCCTGTCAAATCGTCTTTTAGCAAGACAGTGGAAACCAAATCTATGTTTTTGGGAAACTATGTAAGTCACACTGGACAAAAGCATCAGCTGAACAGATGGCATTGCATTAAAATTGGTAACCACAATATTAGCTTTCTGTAATATATTTGTTGTCTCCAAACCCAAGCTGAGATAACCCTGATGACATCATTATGACATAATAATGTCATTGCAAGTTGCATTGTTTTAATGCTCAACTGACACACAGATACATAAACTGTAATGATAGTTGTCCTGTTCCTAACAGTGCATTGCAAGCACATCTCTTCTTAACCCATTGGTATATATCGTTAGTACTGTGGTACAAAGAGACACTAGTTTCTGTTTCTATTTAGTGTAGTATCAAAAATCACTTTGTAGAGAGCACAGTACTGAATAATACACTATACTTTAAAAGTAGTGCTGTCAGTTTAACGCGTTATTAACGGCGTTAATACAAACCCATTTTAACGGCGTCAATTCTTTTATCGCGAGATTAACGTTCTTTTTGGCCTAGCAAACTTTGTAGTTTCTTTCACATGCTGTTGCAACAACTAGTAACGTTAGAAAAACTACAACACCACACCGGATCGAGCTAGACTGGAAACAAAACAACAGGCACGCCACACACTTGTTTGGGCTTGCGAGTCGGTCAAAGAGTAGTAACGTTACGTTTTGAGTGGATGGCGAGCTACAGTAGGCTATATGCCAATGTTGTTTTCAACAAAAAAAACATTTGCACAAAGTGAGCCTATCCACTTTTCCATGTTGATAAGAGCATTAAAACTATGACATTAATGCAATTAATTGCGATTAAATATTTCAATCGTTTGACAGCATTACTTTAAAGTATATATCACTTTTGTAGTGAATGAGCTAAAGACACACACATGGCAAAACGCTCACCCTTATGGTGTTGTCCAGGACTTTGGGGTCAGGCCGGCCGTAGTTGGGAGGGTTGGCATGGGGGTCGTAGCCCAGTCTAGACAGCATGGGGGCGATGACAGCCATGTCCCTCACGACATCAGCTGGGATCTTCCCCACCCACTTGGACAATGCCTCCACATTGACGGGCTTGATGACCTGGTCTGTGGACCTCTCCACCCTGGCAAGACACAGAAAAATGTTGATTTCAGCTCTGATCTGAAATAGCCTATCCCTTGATCAGACCAAGTTTTTCTTGGTTGTTGAAAGCATGCAATGCCAAAGATCCCAGCACCAAGTGATTACATCTGTGTACATCTGTTAAATAATGTACTTGTTACTGTATCCGGCAAAGTTCCTTAAGTCTTGGTAAACTCCATCAGTTCATTAACCATACACATTTACCTGTACTTTAGATTTGGTTTTGGACATACATAACTATATGCCACTTCTCATACATATCTTTGTGCAACTTACCAAGACTGATCCTTATTATAACCCGTTTATATCCATGATCCTTACTGTTAACCTATTTACATTTTTTGGCATTATGTATATTTTGGATCTGTACCTTATTATTATTATTATTTTATCATTTATATTTGCACTCTTTCCTAATTTGTATTAACTAGTGTATAAGAATTTCCCTCAGAACAAATATCCATCCATCCATCTTCATCCGCTTATCCGGGAGTCGGGTCGCGGGGGCAGCAGCTCCAGTAAGGGACCCCAAACTTCCCTTTCCCGAGCCACATCAACCAGCTCCGACTGGGGGATCCCGAGGCCTTCCCAGGCCAGGTAGGAGATATAATCTCTCCACCTAGTCCTGGGTCTTCCCCGAGGCCTCCTCCCAGCTGGACGTGCCTGGACCACCTCCCTAGGGAGGCGCCCAGGAGGCATCCTTACCAGATGCCCGAACCACCTCAACTGGCTCCTTTTGACGCGAAGGAGCAGCGGCTCTACTCCGAGCTCCTCTCGGATGACTGAGCTTTTCACCCTATCTCTAAGGGAGACGCCAGCCACCCTCCTGAGGAAACCCATTTCGGCCGCTTGTACCCTGGATCTCGTTCTTTCGGTCATGACCCAGCCTTCATGACCATAGGTGAGGGTAGGAACGAAAATTGCTTTTTGTAGATTGGTAGATCAAAAGCTTTGCCTTCTGGCTCAGCTCTCTTTTCGTCACAACGGTGCAATACACGGAATGTAATACCGCACCGGCTGCTCCGATTCTCCGACCAATCTCACGCTCAATGGTCCCCTCACTCGCGCGAACAAGATCCCAAGGTACTTAAACTCCTTCACTTGGGGTAAGGACTCACTCCCCACCTGAAGAAAGCACTCCCTCGGTTTCCTGCTGAGAACCATGGCCTCAGATTTAGAGGTGCTGATCATCATCCCAGCCGCTTCACACTCGGCGGCGAACCGATCCAGTGAGTGCTGAAGGTCACAGATTGATGATGCCATCAGGACCACATCATCTGCAAAAAGCAGCGATGAGATCCCGAGCCCACCAAACTGTAACCCCTCCCCCGCCCCCGACTACGCCTCGATATCCTGTCCATAAATATTACAAACAGGATTGGTGACAAAGCGCAGCCCTGGCGGAGGCCAACCCTCACCTGGAACGAGTCCGACTTACTGCCGAGAACCAGGACACAGCTCTCGCTTTGGTCATACAGAGATTGGATGGCCCTGAGAAGGGACCCCCTCACCCCATACTCCACAAATCCACAATTTCTCCCGGGGGACCCGGTCATATGCCTTCTCCAGATCCACAAAACACATGTAGACTGGTTGGGCATACTCCCAGGCCCCCTCCAAGATCCTTGCGAGAGTGAAGATCTGATCCGTTGTTCCACGGCCAGGACGGAATCCGCATTGTTCCTCTTCAATCCGAGGTTCGACTATCGGCCGAACCCTCCTTTCCAGCACCCTGGAGTAGACTTTACCAGGGAGGCTGAGAAGTGCGATACCCCTATAATTGGCACACACCCTCTGGTCCCCCTTTTTGAAGAGGGGAACCACCACCCCGGTCTGCCACTCCTTAGGCACCGTCTCAGACTTCCACGCAATGTTGAAGAGGCGTGTCAACCAAGACATCCCCTCCACACCCAGAGCTTTCAGCATTTCTGGACGGATCTCATCAATCCCTGGGGCTTTGCCGCTGTGGAGTTGTTTGACTACCTCAGCGACTTCCACTAGAGAAATTGACGACAATCCCCCATCATCCTCCAGCTCTGCCTCTACCACAGAGGGCGTGTCAGCTGGATTTAGGAGTTCCTCAAAGTGCTCCTTCCACCGCTCTATTACCTCCACAGTTGAGGTCAACAACGTCCCATCCTTACTGTATACAGCTTGGATGATTCCTCGCTTCCCCCTCCTGAGGTGGCGAACGGTTTTCCAGAAGCACCTTGGTGCCGACCGAAAGTCCTTCTCCATGTCTTCTCCGAACTTCTCCCACACCCGCTGCTTTGCCTCTGTCACGGCAGAGGCTGCAGCCCTTCGGGCCCGTCGGTACCCTGCAACTGCCTCCGGAGTCCTCCGAGACGACATATCCCGGAAAGACTCCTTCTTCAGTCGGGCGGCTTCCCTGACCACCGGTGTCCACCAGGGTGTTCGCGGGTTACCGCCCCTTGAGGGCACCTAAAACCCTAAGACCACAGCTCGCCGCCGCAGCTTTAGCAATGGAAACTTTGAACATTGTCCACTCAGGTTCAATGCCCCCAGCCTCCACAGGGATGCCCAAAAAGGTCCGCCGGAGGTGTGAGTTGAAAGTCCGTCGGACAGAGGCCTCCTTCAGACGTTCCCAGTTTACCCGCACTGCCCGTTTGGGCTTACCAGGTCTGTCCAGAGTCTTCCCCCACCCCCTGACCCAACTCACCACCAGATGGTGATCAGTTGACAGCTCTGCCCCTCTCTTCACCCGAGTGTCCAAAACATACGGCCTCAGATCAGATGAAACAATTATAAAATCAATCATTGACCTTTGGCCAAGGGTCCTCTGGTACCACGTACACTTATGAGCATCCCTATGTTCGAACATAGTGTTTGTGATGGACAATCCATGACTAGCACAGAAGTCCAACAACAGACAACCACTCTGGTTTAGATCAGGGAGGCCGTTCCTCCCAATCACGCCTCTCCAAGTATCTCCATCATTGCCCACGTGTGCATTGAAGTCCCCCAGCAGAACTATGGAGTCCCCTACTGGAGCCCCATACAGGACTCCATTCAAGGTCTCCAAGAAGGCCGAATACTCCAAACTCTTGTTTGGTGCATATGCACAAACAACAGTCAGAGTTTTTCCCCCCCATCACCCGCAGGCGTAGGGAGGCGACCCTCTCGTCCACCGGGGTAAACTCCAATGCAGCGGCGCTCAGCCGGGGGCTCGTGAGTATCCCCACACCCGCCCGGTGCCTCACACCATGGGCAACTCCGGAGTAGGACAGAGTCCAACCCATATCCAGGAGTACGGTTCCAGAACCGAGACTGTGCGTAGAGGTAAGCCCCACCAGATCTAACTGGTAGCGCTCCACCTCCCGCACAAGTTCCAGCTCCTTCCCCCACAGAGAGAGGTGACATTCCACGTCCCCAGGACAAATACTCTTATCTTATCTTCAATGAGTGAACTTACCAGCAATTAACACATTTTACTTTTAAAGTTCTTGGTGGCGCATGTCAAGTGTTGCAGACCCACCACGTTTTCAAATTTACTGTAATCAGCATTACTTATTAATGCCCATTAGCATTGTTAGCTCAGTTTGTCCTCAAATAACCCAGTTTACAGAAAACCAGTCCATCTTAGTTCTGTTCACTGGCATCTAATTGGCTGTAATTTGATCATAAGACAATATTAAAGATTGTTTCCTGGCCCCCCTCTCTCAGCAGGTCCCTGTTAAATATGCAGGTTTGATTACCCTTCAGTTCAGTCCTCTACTCAGCCTGTCTTAAACTCAAGACATCATCTGAATGAATCATTGTTTCCTTGAGCTCAGTAATTCAGTTTAATCTCCCAGACTGTGTCAAAGGGGATATATTTTATTGCAATGTCATTATGTTTTCAAGAAAAAGCTACAGAGTCAAAGTATCTTGCCACAGAAGACATCTGGGGAACTTCCCAGTAGCAAACCATTAGCATTTAAAAAAAAGTAACCCTATTTCATAGTTTTTGTAGAAATTCAGGTTTCTTGGTAGTGAAATGAAATGTATGTTTATAGAGTGAAGATATATAATAGTCCACTTGTCTTTTCCCTCTTTCAGTCATGGGTGTTTGAGCATTTTTTTTTTCTCCAAAGGAATCCACCATTATGCTGTACCAAGGTAAATTATTCATTGTCTAAAATTAAATATTCAACAAGCAAGGGGATTGGAGCTGCTGGACTGGGTCTTTTGTATTCTGGAATGAGCAAAGTTTACCTTTACCGACCAGAAGGAGGGATTTAATATCAGATGTATGATGATGTAGATTGCCAAACTGTTTAATCCTTGTGCATCATTATGTCATTTTATGGATCATTTTAGCTGTGTTAATGAATATGGCATACATTTTGGTTAGGGTGTGTGTTTTTTCCCAAATTTTGGAAGTTACACCTCAGAGCTTATAATAAGTTTATAGTAAACTGTATAGCCAAAATAAAGACATTTAGACCCTTAAAGGTATACCATGTAACGGATCTTCCTAAAAAACAATGTATAGACAAAAGTAATCCCTCTCAATCATTACTTATGACCCACTAGGAGTGTGTGGTAGTGTCTGTAGCTACAGAGACCCTGCCATCTACCTGTATTTTCGCTTTTGTTTTTATTTTGCTGTGTGCAGTACATTTATGGGCCTCAGCAAAGAACCTTTGTGCCACACATGGGTGTGGTGTAACCCCCAGCTAATAACAGCGTGCAGGTTGTGCTACCTTTTTTCTCATTTCCAGGTAGCGCCGCTTTGACACAATGAAGCTTTGCATTCAGAAGAAACAGAGATGGAAGTGTGTTTATTTGTGCTTTAGTACGTTATCGCCCTTAAACAAGACACCAACCAACGAAAGTGTCCCCATTAAAACCCTAGTTTTTGATCCCACGGCTATTACTACAAAGCAAATCATGCATTCTATTATGTGACAAAATTGTAGTTATTACTATTTTCGACCAGACTTAGTCAGTCGCTCATGTTTACCCGATGAGGATAAAACATGCTATTTTCCTGTTTTTAATGTTTTTGCTAATCATTGACAGTAAACTGTAAAAAGAAAACAAATCTTAGCATATAGTATACAGAAAATAATTTAAATGTTTTATGTTTTTGTCATGACTATAGTTGAAACACCTGAGGTAAAGCATTGCTGAAAAGGTAATCCTATTTTTCCTTTATGGCTTTATAAAAATTCTAAAATTGCCTGAAGAATTTTCTTCTTTTTTTTCTTGCTGAAATAATGGCCACTTCTTTTGATTCCCTATCGGTTGCTAAATGTTTAAGGTCGCTCTGTCTCCCCACAACACGGTCTGTTTACCGTCTGCAGTCCAGCTCCATCCCTATGTTTCCTGTCTGACTCTATACCTCAATATGGCAATTCACTTTCCTCTAATCCATTTACTTTGCAATTTAATCTTTACACTGTACGGGTATAGATTCCTTCATGATTAATAGAGTGAGCTGGTTTTGTCATCTCAGGAGGATGGTGGAGATGGTTTCTGAGAGACGGGCCACGATCCAAATATCCACTCTGCAATAAATGGGTGGGGAATCACTTTAGGTAACTCCATCGAGACTCAGGAGGCTGCTAAGTGTTGACCTGGAACATAAACTGATAAAGACAAAGACTGAGTATAGTGAGCTTCACTATCATGTTAGATGCAGGCAATGTTATTGACAAAGAACAGAAGAACACACACGCAAAAGTTCCAACTATTTTGTTTTGCGCTCATTTTGTTGCCTCTCGTAGTCCATTGGTGAGGAATGTGTGTCTGTCATCAAAATCCCCAATCAGCTCCCCAATCCCCAGTTCTCACGAGTTTAGAGGTCAGAACATTAACCGTATAGTAGGCTACACTGTACAACCATATCCACAACAACAGAAATTGTCTGGTTGTGAGCACAAAATAAAGAAAAACAGCAAAGGAGAAAGCACTCCAAAAACAAAACAATTCTTTATTGAAATATGTCGATCCGGGTGGGAGTAAAAAGGACGATGCTGGCCCATCCAGAGCGCTGAAGATAGTGACTGTGTAATATTGTTGGTGTATTGTATCCTACGTTCCAAATAGAGGAATACAATTGTATTTTGCTTAGAGTGGCAGAAATGCACCCACCGGTCCTGATAAAACTAGTTAAGATATGGAATTGGTGAACTGCACTCATTCAAACCACACTTTTTCTAATGAATTGTTTGCCCCTAATCAGGTTTTACTTTAATCTTAATCCAAAAAGGAGCATGTCTGGAGCGCTAATAAGACTGAAGGCCAGACGCAGATACTTAACAGCACAATGAAATGAGGGAGACAATACAGGGATATAAATATCCCATCCGTTTGTTTTCTGTCATCAATCTGAAATAATTTACACCCACACTACTGAAAAATGTGATGCACACACATCCATCTTCTTGGCTTTAAATGTGATGTGACAAAAAACCTTTCCGCCCATCACATGACCACTTCCCTTCAGGCTGATGCTCTTAATGGCCTTCAGCTTGTCAATTATTCATTGCTGGGCCTCCTTTACCCAAGGTGGTGTTCTGTATCACCAACGGCTGATAAGAGAGAATAGGATAGAGACATCAAGATCACAAATAGGATGGATAGTTAGGCAGGAGGGATGGAATGGCTCCCTGTTCTGGGATAAATAATGGAGCAAGGCAGGGCCTCCACTAAATCAAGGTCAAGTAATTGATGTTAATGCTAAGACAAGGTCCTGCTCTGGGGCCTGGCTGCAAGCTGATTGAGATTTTCATGTAGATAGAGCCCCAAAGCTGCGAGATGCTGGAGAGTGAGGAGTGTGGGTGGTTGTAGTGGGCAAGAAGGCATTTTCTGCCAGGTGTCATGGGGGTTGACTTTAATGCATTGTGGGCAAAGTACTTGAGAGGAGGTGGGGCAAATGTTTATGGTAAAAGGTAGTTGTGCTGCCCCGAAGGCTACTTGTGGCTGGCCTCCTCTTAAATCAAATTGCATCAGGACCCATTTAGAGGAGAGGTATAATGTTAGACCAAAGCCTGTAATAGCAGACATGCAGACTGTGTACTGAGTAAAAACTACTATAGAATGCATACAAAGTAAAAACCTTAAAGACTACATTATACTACAAACACAAAACAGAGATGCTACTATGCAGAAGTTTTAGCTAAGAACTGTTATCATGGAATCGGCATTCAAGAAAAAAAAACACTTTGCTATTTAGTAAGTATGTAAAAAAAAAGTAAGATGTGATCCTTTTCTCTTATGGTTAATTTTGACATTTTTAACCAATAAGAACAAACAAATGTGTGCCCATGCATAAGCATGTTAGAGGACTGTAGGACAAGCAAATGTATCTGCAGTTGCACAGTGTGAAGACCAAAAAACAGCAATTTCTTTTCAGCGATTCAAATAGGTCTAGTGTAAAACTGAAATGATTAGTCAATTAATCAATTAGTTGTTTGACAAAAAAATAAATCACAATTAAGAATGGATAGGTCATCTTCCTGTCTGAACCCAAAAAAATATAGCAACAAATAAAATAGCCACAAAAATGGCTTGAGGCGTTAACGAGATTGACACAGCTTTAGTTATGTGCCATGGAGGCAACAGGTTTCATTCCAACTAAACACCATATTTGCAGATTTCACTGATTATCAGTCTTAAAAAATAAGAAAACAAATCAGTTAAATAAATGTGCTCTATTATTTGGTTGGAATGAAAACCTCTTAGGAATCAACAGCACCAAAATGAAATTCAGTGGTTTGGAAAAACCACGTGAGGTTAATCCATCTGTGAATCTGTCTGAAAATCAATGTTGTATTACAAAGCATCTTGGACTTTGTCCTTGACTGTTCCTGTTAACAGTGTAGTTTGATGGAGACATGCAGGACAACGAAGTGTCTCCATGCCTATCTGTAGCTCAGCGGGCTCTGGTTAAGGTCTCCATCTATTAATATTTGATGGGAATCAATTTGTAGAGGGGTGACGTGTGCACTAAATGACCACAGATCTGCATCTGGATCCCAAAGGGGCTCTCCGTCCCAGTGCAGACAAGCGTTTAGTACATTTAGGCCCTACGTTAGTTTCTCTATTTCAAGCAGTGTAGCATTCTATAGTTGTGCAATAGAGCCCGACCAATTAAGAACGTTTAAGGCTGATATCGTTACAAATATTTGGTGAAAAATCTGATATATATATATATATTAAAAATCCAGAAATGCATAACAAAACACAAACAGACCTAACAGTTATTTATGAGTCCTCACTAAAATAATATGATAATGCAGTTTAAAAATAAACTTGTTTGCTTTATTTCTCTGTTTTACAGAACAGAGAAACATGTATTAAAGTTCTGATAAGTAAAATGTATAAAAATACAAAACTTAAGATATGAATCTTAAAGTCCTTTAAACAAAAACATAAGCGTGTTGCCAACAGGGCCGTTGTAGAGCGCCCTCTGGTGGACAAACTATGCAACACCCATAAGATGGTTGAAGGGCGTTTTGTCCGTTTTTATTTTATTTTTTAAATATTCATTTGTCAGAATCATTTATTTGTTTATATATATTGGTCTGGCTCTATTGTGCAAGGAAAGATATTAAACACAAAATCCCTGTTTTCTTTTGAATATGACCACAAAAGGTGATTTTCTATGTCTGGACACAACTGATGATGAAAGACTTGTTAGAGAGACATTGTGTTTCTAAAAAACTCAAGAGTCTTTGCCATTGGGTCGTAGCAGGCCAGTATTGTAGTAGCATGGTTGAAGGGCACTTGAGTCGCCATGGTATCTTGGCTTTAACCACAACACACCTGACAGCTTGTTTTTTTTTTAGCTTGGTTAACTAGATGTATCCTCTTAAAAACTATTAAGTTAATAAGCTTACATTTTTGATATATGAATGAAACTTTAACCGGAGAATGCAATTACTGAAATTAACATGACGCAATCAGCTAGAGAGAAGACTCCTTATGCTGTTGTCATCGTGTGAACTACAAAAATAATCTGACCATTAGCTTTTGTACAATGGTGTTACAGAAGGGAGCTTCTTGCCTCAAAAAAGACCTTTGGCTGAGTAATGATAACGGCTTACAGAGAGAACAACAGAGACATTTTTGGCCTGCCATCAAGTTACTCAAGGAATGAACATGAATTAGTGACAGCTGACCTGGCGCCGGCAACTTATTTGTGTACACTGGTGCACACAAATACATTCACACTCAAATTTTCACTTGCAAATGTGGCAAAATGCTCACCTTGTTTAGCCTAGATGTCGTAAAGGAGCACAGCGCTGCAACACCAGTTGGCTGAGGTGGTCAAAACCAGCATTACAGTAAAGAACGGCAAACAAATTGAATGTGATTAGATATTAAACAAAAAATAGATATCTGTTCCCAGCTACATAAAATGACTAGTAATCGCCAAACACAAATACAGAACTCAGTTGTAGTTGCAGGTTTCTCACAGCAGATAAGCAAGCATCATTTTGTCCTGTAAAAGCATTCTGTTTTATGACTGCTCATGCACACCAGCTATCTACCAAATTCTAAATTACATTTCCTGTTAAACCTATTAGGATCAGATATGTACAAGTTGAACAGAATGTTTCTGTAATCTGAACATTTAGTGTGAGTTAGTCTGTGTCCATGACGTTCCCATATTGCCGGATTTCACTCATTTAGGCCGGATATCCGTTGCCTTGGGCTTCCTTCGTGTTGATATTTTAAACTCTGGTGGATTTCTGAGGACTATGGTTAACTGCTCCTCAGATCTCTGCAGGGTAAATCCAGACAGCTAGCTAGACTATCTGTCCAATCTGTCACACGACTAAAACAACTACTATACCCTCCTCCGCGGTGGTCTGGCAAAGCAAGGGTGAGTTGAGCTGTCACAAGAAATAACCAGACTCAAAGGAGTATAGTGATGAAAAGGAATGAAATCATAAAATGAAAGTAACCAAGCATGCACAGTTGGATATAACGTCTGTACATCTCTTTAACTCCAGGGTTTTACTAGCTTTGTGGTTGCAGTGGATCTGGCCACAGTTGCCTTGTCTCATTCTTTGGTCGCCATCTTTTCCCATGACCTCATCTGAAACCACACAAGTAGGGCATGGTAACTGTTTCTAGGTCAGAGGTCAATTTATAAACTCAAAGAAAATTTTCAAGAGATCAGCAGCCTTGGAGTTGTGTTATTATTAGGTAGAATGTTTAAACCCACAAACCCAAAAAGTTCAAATGATAAAAGGCTTAATGTGCTATGTGCTGGGTGACCTCTTCATTATGTAGTGTGGCCTTCAGGGTTAAAAAGGCCTTCCTTCCAACCACAACAACAACTTTCGAGCTAACATGTCAGCCAGTATCAGCACTGTTGAATAGAGAGAGAGAATTCCAGTGCTTTGACATCACTGGAGTAGTGCTAGTAAATATTCTTCTATAAAGGATGAATCATTTATGACTGTAGCTGTGTATTGATGTTATATTTTATCAAAGCTCTTACTTGATCTAATATCAGTTGAAGGTTTGCTTGATGCTGTTGTAAAAATGCAGCTTGCAGAAATAAAAACCTGCAGCTAAATGTAGCCATACTGATCATCCTCTTCAGTGGTAGTCCTTAACATTGATTATTCCAAAAATAAATAACAAAAATATTCAGTTTATAATGATATAAAACAGAGAAAACCACGGTTTATTGTGTGTGGATAACCATTGACATCTCTTGTCTCAAAGTGCAACACAGAATACACCTTTGTGTCTATTTTTGCAAAATAAGTACAAACATAGGCTTCTGTAACTCTGGTAGTCCTCGCTCACTAATGGTAAAAATGACATCTGGTCTTGGACACAATCCTTGAACAAACAGATATATAAATCAATGTTATTATGAAATGAATTGTCATTATATAGTTGTGCAATGTGCCTTTGAACACTGCCATGGCCCATGACTGAACTTAATTGCTGACCCCTGCTCTACCCTGCTGCTTCTTGTTATTTAAACTGTTTTTTTTCTCATCAAATCTCATTCAAACACATCAAAGTCATGGAACTCAGAAAGGGAAGAGAAATGAAATATGGTGCATATTAGACATTTTCAAAATGTGCAGTAAAAGCAAAAGGCATTTAATGAAAAAACATGAGTGTTCTCATATAAAGACAATAACAAAACGAGGCCCAAATGACTCAAGAGGATATGTGTTCTGTTGCTACGTGGCAGGAAGAGGGCGGTAGCAACAGGGGGCGATAGACAGAGGAGAGGAACGGGGTGGCACCCCTTCAGCGTTTCCTCAACGATTTCCAGAGGCCAACCTCCCAAAACACTGAAAGCAAAACAACTCTGACACCAGGCAGGGCCATTAGGAAAACCTGCTTACAGTACCCTAGTGCAGACATAATCTCATGTGTTCACTAATGACTTGGTTCCTTGCTGTGCACAGCCATAGGATGTTTCATTTCCAAAAGAAAATGTATTGATGGAAAGTCTGTAGGCTTTGAGAAAACATGGGAAGGATATTTTTCAAGGCCAGAGGTGCATGCTAAGTTTTAAGACCTGCGGGAACTGATATTAAAGAGAAAGTGATATATACAACTTGACACGCTTTACTACTTTAGTAGAAAGCAGCAAGTCACATCGTTATTGCGATATTCAACTTTATTGCATATTTTGTCATATCGTGCAGCCCTAGTGATGTCACAAAAAATGAAAACAGACATGCAAAGCTTCATTGAAAAACCTCAATAGAAGCTCGGAATGTAAAAAAAATTAAAAACAATAAAAAATACTAATGACATTCAGTACAACCCCACTAACTAGCCTACAAGTAATGTTTCTCCAGGGGTAATAACAGATCCATACTTATTCTACACTCCAGGCCAAGTACTTAAAAGCTGAATAGACATGGGCATGTCCAAGCTCATTTCTATTGCACTGAGAAAGGCAGACCCAGCTTAGCCTGTGGAGCATGTGGCATGAATCATAACTTACTCCAATAGCAAATATGTATCAAACCACCATTACGTCGGCAATGAGCTTTTTAATAACTCTGCAGCTATAGAAAAAGCATCTAGTAAAAACAAAGCATCTGCTGCTCATTATCAACATCAACATGAATCCACTGGTTTATCACATAGACAGCAGGCAGCTTCCTTACACTGCATTCCAAACGGGTTACGTGTCCAAAATGGCAAGGAACCGCTGACAAAAAAGAACTGAAAACGAATCACAGCATTACACAGTGATTGATGCTGATTCGGTGTGTCATCACTGGTAATAACCACTTCAGAGTGTTGGAAGTACCTAAATGGCCTCAAAGCTTAGTTTAAACATACAGTGGTACAGACAAGGGGCTGTTTAACCCTCTTTACAAGGTAGAGCACTTAACAAACAAAGAACAACAAGAAACTAATGGAGGTATTCATTTGCAGTTGGTGGGAACAGCTTACAGAAAAAAATCTATTCTTGAAAAGGCATTGCAAGGGCCTATGTTGTAATTACTCTAAATTAAAGAGTTCTGGTTTAAGAACATGGACAAGTCTCTGCCAGAGTTACAAACACGGGAGATCAAAGAAAACGCAGTGACAATAGCCAGACTTATGTTTTACTCTGTGGCTACAATTACAGTGAAAACAATGAAACGTGAAAGTTCAACTAAACTCGACCAAATCAGTCTACAGATTCCCTCTCATTAGACAGGGCCACTGATTAGTCATGATCTTTTTTGCTACAACATATTTTTGTCACTTTAAGACTCTAGAAGACACAAGTCATGGTGAAAAGTCCATTTACATCCTTGCTGCAACTATTACCATCAAAGTATTTGCACATAAGACGTCAGGGCTTGGGTTTTGGGCGAGGGAAAGATAAAAAGAACATGTTCTAGGAGCTGTCAATTACTTACTTGGAGAGGGACACTCCTCCAGCTTTCCCGATGAGCTCCTCATGGTGGAGAACGGCATCATTCCAAGGAACGTCGAGGAATTTCAGCAGTGTTTTCATCCATTTCTCAGGATGAAGGACCAACTGTTCATAGTGCATAGGTAGGCATTTGTCCGCTGCCTCCAGGCACTGAGTGTACATGGTCTCTATGGCCCGATTCCACTTGGTCAGGCAGTCCCGGTAGCTGCCCAGGTCAAAGCCGGCGATGGTCACCTTCCGTGAGATCATGGAGTGGACTGAAGCCCGGCCGTCACGAATCATGAGTACAAACTTGGCATGGGGAAAGATCTTGGCCAGGTAGGAAAGCGACTTCAAAGCAAAAGGGTCCTTGTTGCAGAGAAAGTTGGCGGGCTCTCCATGTTTGACAATGATTTCCAGCAGGAAGGCCTGCATGGCGGCGTCCAGCACCTCATCTGTCACACCGGCCTCATCCAGGCGCATCTTTTCCCGGCCCGAGCGGCTCCACATCTGCTTCATGGCCAGGATACGAGGGATGACGCGAGTCTCTTCACCACAGCGCACCTCAGGGTGGGCGTCCAGCATGGCTCGCATTAGCGTGGTCCCGCTGCGGGGCACTCCACCGATGAAGATGAGTGGCATGTCTTTGTTGTAAACAAAAGGTGAGCTGAGATTCTGACCTGTCCGTAAGGTGGTCCGCATGCTGCCTCCCAGTGCTGACAAAGGCAGGATACCACCCGGCTGGCTGCGCTCTTCGATGCGATGGTGGCACTCCATGGCATGGCGGCCCAGGTAGAAGACTGTGACCGAGCTGATGACCAGACAGGCCACCAGCATGTTCTGTTTCAACTTGCCAATCATGTTGCGGGCCACAGGCGGGAGAGTACAATATCACCACAGGGGCAATTTAGGGAGAGGGATGGGACAAAGGAAGTGAATGGTAATCAAGTTCCCACCCTTTATGGTTGCTTGCTGGGAACCGAGCATGGATCGAGCTCCCTGGTGCACAACAGGCGTTGAGTCCCCAGCTCCATGAGGCCTGGATTGTGGCACAAAACACAATAAAACCGTTAGTTCTTATTATGCACTAGGGCAACATTCCTCAAGCAAACTACACACCCTAATCAAAAGTACCATTTCATGTCGTAGATTTTAAGCTAACTCATGTGACAGATGTCAGGGGCACCGGGACACTCCACTGTCATTATTGCATGCACATATCTCAGAACAAATCTACAGAAAAAAATATTGTGAAGGAGAGTGATCATCACATTCTCTTTATTTGACAGGCTTTGTGATCTAAGGCCAACATTACTATGTGCAATTTCACTTTGCAGAGTGTCTTGAATCACAAAATTGACACAGAAATGCTTCAAACAGTTGACAATGGAGATGCCACCAGAACAAAAACTAATGAACTCTGTCTCAAGACGTTTTATGGAGTTAGTAGAAAGAATAAAATGCCCACTGAAAGATAAATGAGACTTTCTGCTAACAAAACAACAGGAATGTAGAACCACAAATCTATGCATTTAACCGAGGATAGCTCTTTGTTTCATCTTGTTATACATCACTCTGGCTTTGATTCTCAGGTAGCACATACATCATCTGTGACATTTAGCCCTCAGCCTCTAATTCTGACACGTGCATGCACACAAAGTCATTCTGTACATAGGGAAATGTGTACTTCCACAAAACAAACACACACAAACACTTGCCGCACATAAATTCTACACACCGCAGTGGACCGGCTGACAGCTTTTCCTCTGGCGTTGGGAAGTAAAAGCAGCCAGCTTACTACAGCTTATTTGTTAAAGGGTTTTCTCTGTTCCGGCCATGCAGCCACAGTCACCCTCCTGAACAAACGGCCTGGCTGGGGGAGGAGGGAGGGCCCAAGGGAAAAACAGCAGGTCAGTGCACAGGAGTGCCTCACTTACAAACCACATTCAGTGTGGAACAAAATCAATGTTGGGAGTGACCTATTTGGAATTCAAAACAGAGTTTTTGTTGAAATACAAAGTTTGCTTCACTAAGATTGCAAAATACTAACACTATCAGTGAAATTGGCAAGGAACCTAAACAACGTTTTACTGGAAGATGATGTCACCTTGTTTAATCTCCTCCTTATCATCAGCTTGCTCTAGAGAACTGTTTGTACGCCTGGTCTGAAGCAAAGGATGAAGTGCACACATTCTCACTGCATCTCCCTTTATAAATGTCCACATTGTTTATACATCTGGCCCTAAGTTTGAATAAAAGTAATCTTACTGATACAGTATTTCTTTTCTATGGTCTTTATTTGCATATTTAGTTCTGAGGTAATCCAAAAGTAACAGAGAGTAATCAAGTTACGTCACTTTAATACTGTCATACTTGGATTAGGTTCTTGACTACGTTTTTTTTTTACAAGTAACCCTCCCAACCCTTGTGTGTAACAACAGAGTGTAAAATGTTGGGGATTAATAGTGTGTCTTCTTCTTCTCTTAACAAGATAGCTAAAATGCACAGGACATATTATAATACTTATATTATACTATTATACTCGGTCTGATAACCAATAAATATAGATTCACTTATATGGTCTAGGAATAAAATGTTTTAGCCTCCAAATTCAGTCACTTTATATACTCTGCTGTCTGTTTACACATGTTCCACGTCATCATGAGCATGATGCTTAGCAGGCTCTGTCAGCATTGTTCTGCAGCAGTGCCACAGCAGGGACTCTGGCATCACTATGTAACAGGCTGCTGTTCATCACAGCAGAGCAATGAACACAGTGCAGCACACTCCCCCTTCAAGGTATTTGAAGGACTGCTTGGATGCATTTTTGTCTGGGTAGAACACAACAGAATGATGCAAGACATGGTCATCTTTTTTCTAACTCACAATGTTTTAATTAGGGACTTCGTACCTTCCCAGCAAATACTTAACTGCTAAATGGCATGTAATGTCCTAGGAGGAGTATGTGAAAGTCTGAAGATACATGGAGATCACAAGGTCTTCACATACATACAGCTATGTTACGAAATGCTTTTCAGAGTAAATGTTTGGCAGGCAACACTGACTGCTGACGGAGGCAGAAATCAACAATTTCCATCTGTGCCCAGCCCTGACAAAACCACACACTGGGTAAAGCACAAAACTAAATGAAGAAGACATTGCTGGGCAATTCTCAAAATATATAAAGCTTGCAAGTTTGGATGGTAATGGTACCAAAGAAATTCAAAAAGAGGATTAACTAAATCACAAAGCTATTACATCCATCATCATCTCTATTATGGTTAGCTAATGTGAGAATTCCATGATCTAAATGCTAATCAAGGAGAGTAAATGCTTGGAGAATCTCTGAATACTTGTTGGATGAAATTGGCTACAATTAAAGCAGTGTTTCCCCCTACCATTGCCCAGTTGGGCAGCACATAAAATCTTAATAATTAATAATACATTTGATAAAAATAAGGATAAAACCCTGAAATGTGTAGAGAATTGCAGTAATGTAGTAACGTTTTATTACGCATCAACGTCGCATTTCCGCACATATTGTGATAAAAAAAAAAAGACGTCTGACATGCTTGCAGTCTAGACTGGGGGTAAATGTGGGTACTAGCTTGTTATGCTACTTTGGGAAATGACCAAAGGAAAAAGATTTTTAAAATGAATGAAAAAACATTTAAATGTTTAGGCAATAAAATAGGTAATGTGCTGAATATCACTTAGTCAGTGTGCGCTCGATAAGATGAATCCAACTAACTGTCCATATATTGCGTACTGCATTTGAATCTGATACCTATGCAGGGACAGACCATGGAAGACCATCATGCATCACTCTTCCATCTGTTTCTCTTCTGACACCAGGTTGCCAAGTTCTTCTCAGTGGGTTAAATCGGAAGTAATCAGCCAAGAGACTGATTTTAAGCAAACATCCTCAACCGGTAAATTGTAGTTACACAAGTGAGGAGCATTTCACAACAGAACATTACAGCTAATTCCTTGCATTAGCCTCTCGGTGAAAGGGAGCTTATGCAAGACTAAGCTGCAGATAAATGCTTCAGGTGTTACCTCTGCACTGTGACGGAGGTTTGTAGAAAAGGTTCTTACAGTGCAGCATCTGACAATGTTTATTTCTTTCTTTTCCTGTCGTCAGGCTTTGTCTTTTCTTTGAGCCCACCCACGCACTCTCACATCTCTGTGTCTTCTCCTTGGTGATTCAGTGTTAAAGGGCGGGGGAAGTCACAAAGCATGCCAGGCTGCCAACACCTTTAGTCTATTAGTGGGAGTACAAAAGGAGCCTGCTGTTTCCCCAACACTGCTGCAACTGCCCTTAAAGGTAGAGTCAATCTTCTGATATACTTTTGTGGTTAGATACATCAATCTGGGAGGCTAATTCAGGTAAGTTACACTGAGACTTTCTTTCCTAGGAAGACCTTACCAAAACAGTAGCTGCACAGAATGATACAGACAGACAAGCAACCAAAAAATCATAGTATACTAACTAACTATAATAGTGAACAGAACTGGAAGAGTTTTCCAGGAAATGAAAGGAAGCAAAGCAGGTGTGTAGTTGATAGTGAAAAGTAAGCAATGAAAGGTGTGAAACAAATATGTGGAAGGTGATAAAGACAACAACAGATGAGTCACTGGTGTCATCACAGGCCAACTCTTCTTATACAACAAGTAGTATGTGCTACACTGTACATAAGAGGGAAATTTGTCTAAAGCTGATTAAACAAATACTGTTCACAGTGATTAGTTCTGAATTACTCAATGTTCATAAACACAAATCATTAAATTACATATATCCTAATATATATCCTAAATTACATTAGCCATATTGATGAATTGATCATTTGCAGGCCTAAATAAAAAGGTTTGTACTATGAAAGCTGGGGACAAACTAAAAGTACCTGGAAATACATCTGATTTAACTTTTTTAGTTGCAAATATCTAAACGTGACATCACATTGTCTATATGCTAGTTAGAACAAGTATTGTGAAAAAAGAGGAACATCCAAACGGACATCAGGGTTATTTGGTGTATTTTTGTCTTAAATTCTGCATAGCATAACTGATATACTTAAAATACAAAAAGGAAAAAAAAAGAAAATGGATATAAAGATTTGAGATGGAATCTCTTCAGAGGGGAAGCACTATGAATGCCTGACTAATAAACTGCGGCTAAGATTCTGAGCAGTGTTGTGTTACATCTTGCACCAAGACTGAACTGTTTGTGTTAAATTAATTGAGGCTCTTCTCTCCTGTTACTGATATTGTATCCTCCTTGCAGGGTATTTTTTTTCCATTGATCTGTTATGGGAAGCAGTGGAGGCTGAGGCTGCGGCTGCTCTCCATGGAGCGATGGTGAAACCAAACCACATCAACACTTAATAACGAGGGCGAGTCTGCACCCCATGAAGTCCTTGTGTGGGAGCTCTGTGATAATGGTAAGGAAAACAACATGACAGCAGGAAACCAGCATTAAACAAAGTTTCCTCTCACTTCTCAATAATTTCAACTCTGTAATAAATTGCTTGATAAGAATGCCAGCCAAGTTAAAACGTTTCTTCGATTAAATGTTCCAATGAGGGGCGGCCTTCATATCTCACCCAGTAAGGGTGTGCGCCCCATGTAGGCTGAGTTCTTTGCAGCGGCCCGGGTTTGAGTCCGACCTGCGGCCCTTTGCTGCGTGTCATCCCCTCTCTTTCGCTCCCCGTTTCCTGTCTATCCACTGTCATTATCAAATAAAGAAGAAAAAAATAACTATGTTCCGATGATTTGGTGATGAATGTCTGGCCCAGGCAGAAGAAAATCAGCTGTTGTGAGCAGTCTATATAACACTGTGTGTTGCCTCTCTCACCAGGGATTCAAAATAAACCAAATGTGGGGGGGGTGAGCCAGGGCGCCCCACTTTCACCCTCACATTTTACAACATAATCAGGCACATTAAATAACTCTGCTTACTATATTTAGAACTTTCTTCTTTCTAATGAGGCGTGTTGGAACCATGACATCAGCAAGCTAAAACACGTTTTTAATCAAGTATAGATATAACCAAATTCTACATTAGGAGTTAGGGATGTAACAATACACTCAACTCACAATTAGCTACGAATCACGATTTTAAATTCACAATATGATTTTCTCTCAATTTTTTTAACAGAATTAAAAATCTTCCTTTATTTATATAAACTGTGCAAAACAGCAGAAGTGTCCTCTTATCAAAAGTGCAACAAAAATAAAAATTGCTGTTTATTGCTAAGGCCATACAGTTACATTTAATGATTTATTTAAAATGTAATATCAATAACTTATAGCAACTTTTCTCACCAGTCATTTACAGTTAAACGACAAAAACAAGAAACACTAGATGGCAGAAGGGTATTTTACAACAACATTGAACGCAACGCAACCTTATCCGACAGCAACAGTGTCCATGCTATCTCAAAGTCTCCTCTGTGTCTTTAGCTGCAGACTGTTGTACGTCCCGGTGATGGAATCCTTTCCAGTGAAATACAGTCACACTTTACACTGTTTAGCTGTCGGCATTTTAACCGTGCTTAAGTCAGCTAAAGTTACAAGCTAACGGCAGACTAGCATTATCTGCTGTGTAATGTTAGCTAGCGTCACACCCTAGGTTGTTTGAAAATTGCATTGCGATTCATTTTTTTTTATCTTAACCAGTTGTAATCTTTACACGTTTAAATGGATTTTTAACCAAATCACGATGCATCCCTAATAGGGGTACAGTAGAGGTGCTTGTCTGTTGTCAGAAAAAATAGTCAAAAGTGATAAACTGGCACATTACTCGTCCGGTAAAGTCCTTCCACTTCAGCAGGCATGTCTACCCCAGTGCTAATCTTGGTATGTCAGGAAAGAAGGCAAAATAAAAGGTAGTGTTGAGGAGGTGAGAGTAGCTTCACAAGGGAGTATCAAACTTTTCTTTGGCTGTAGATGGCGCGCATTGTCATCAGCAGCAGCAGCATCATCTTTAGCTGCACCTGGTGTTCCTTGCGTTGCTTAAAGGTGGCCCAGATGGGACTGGAATTGCAGTTGAAAAACAGCAGGTTTGGAACAGCTGCTGCAGCTCTGCATAACAGATGACACTGGATTGGCCTGCTTTCTGGTGCTTTGCATCAATGGCTGTGTCCTTGTTTACACTTTCCCCTGGAAAAGGACTGAGACTGATGTTCCAGGAGGTTTCAGTGCAGTTGTTCTAGTTCAAATAACATTTTTACCTGCGAACACTAAAGGCATGGGAATGGAAGGAACACTGACTATCTGTGATTGTTAAAATACTATCACTAAAAAGTACCATAAGTACCAAAGTACCATTTAATTCAAAAACAGCTAAACCTGCATTGGCATAAGCTTTCAAAAACTCACAACATACAGCATGTTACCAATATCCAGGAGCTAACATACAACATAGTTTGGAATAAAATTTGAAATAATAACCTAAATTACAATGTTACAGAGAAACAGAAGGCCATGTTTGTGCAGCCCTGGTCTCCAACTGTCATCCTCTTACTGACAAATGATCCATCCTTAATTAAGTTTCCAATCAGATCTGTGATCTGGTACATTCCTAAACGTCCACACAACTGCAGGGTCAACCAGCAGGACTGTGGCCATTACCTTGTCTACAACCTCTGCCCTTCAGGCTCTGCCATAAATCACAGGCTATGAACAAACCCATTTAAGCTCCCTCCAGCTAGACTGTATGACAGCCAAGAGACAATTGTTCCAGTCGTCCAAGTCATGATTCACCATGTGCAAACTAATCCAACGGTGTTGACTGTCTGCTTCCTAATGCATGGCTAGTGTTCCTCTGCATTCCAGCATTATGTGCTGGGATTATATAGCAAATAAACTGCAGATGAGGGCAAACACAGTCGTCCTCCGCCCCCATTATGTGTACAAACCTTGAGTCAACCTTGAGTCCCCAGGGGATTTCATTTGCTTACGCACCTGTCACAATGTTTATGACGTGAAGGGAACAGAAGCCTGTACTACGATTCAAGATCAACATGCCCTGGATTTTTTTCAGTTACCGGCTTCGCTAACTCTAACAACCGTGTCCCGCATAAGCCGTGTCACGACGCTAGTTAGTACTAGTTCAATCAACCCATGTTTTCCCAATCCAGCAGCATGCACGTTCACATAAAAGAGGCGGTGTTTGCATAGCATGAACGATTACAAACATCTACCAGAGCCGCATATTTTACATAAGAAGAGCAAACTATAATTCTACATAAATATGAAGAACACAGACATGGTTTTACAGGCAAAACGCAATACAGTCACTGGTTCCTAAAACAGGAAGGAAAGCTGGCAAAAAAATCCTACTCTGTTATGCGTAAATCACAACGCTTATCAATATCACTTCCTAATCAGTCAGGCACAAGATCTGACCATAATTACACTTGTGCTTTCCATAAACTGTCGTTGCTTTAGCCTATTATTTCAGTTGCAACCCTGGCAGTGATAAGCAATCTGAGAGCAAATAGAAAATATTAAAACATAATAGTATTAATAGGTCAGTAGGCGGTGCTTTTACATCGGTTGATCTCTGATCTCCAACGTAACCTGCCTCCGACCAGGTTAGATGTTCAACATAAGTTGCCACAGTAATTTAACCCGGTAACAATTGATCCACTGTCGTGATAAAGAAAACCCTGGACTGGTCCCTGGAACCCTGGGACCTGAAGTTACCTCGTTAACGCCAAATCTTGCTTTGTAGTACAGGCCTCTGGTCTGTGTTCATAATGGATGGTGCGCAATTAAAACTGAGACAATCTGACATTTCTTTTGACAGGACAAAAACCAAGCCCCTTGGCAAGATTCATGTCCTTTAATGTGTGTTTAATCACTGAGCCTGCAGCACCAAAAATAGTTGTTTAAAAAAAGGAACCCCCCTTTCTATATAAAAGGCTGCAAATCATCTAAATAAAAACTCCAAATGTGACAAAGGTTATTTTCATCTTTGCTCATAAATGTGAGTGAAAATGACTTGAACTGAACTCTGGTATCACATTACAGGTAATTTCATTTGAAAAGGAAGGAACGGCAGTGGGTTTCTGAGCTTAGTTCAAAGGTCAGCATTTGCACAAACCATTAGCTGCAGTGTTTCAAGTTCTGCCTCTGACAAGAGCCTCTCCGTTATGCTAGGGCGATAATGTACAACCATGTCAGGGGCAACTGTCTTAACAGGCTGCTGAACCATTGAACTATGAACAAACCTGAAGAACAGCTGAAACCTACAAACTCTGAACTAACCACATACATTTATATATTGTTTCACACCAGGAGCATACACCTTAAGACTAAAAAACACTGAATATATGGGGAGAAAACATAACCACTACAGATGCTTCCACAAAGGCACAAACTCACTGAATAATTTGAGGAGCATGAAAAGAATGTGAATCACATGCTTTCACAGTTACCCGACCTCAACTGAACACCTATGGGCGATTTCGGAGCAATGTGTTGGACAGCGCTCTCCACTAACATCATCTAAAACTTAAATAAGGGAATATCTTTTGAAATAATGCTATTAATCCCTCCAGTAGAGTTCCACACACTTGGGAGTCGGAATCTTTGACAAGGAGCACTGAAACTTTATGTTGTTTCGTCTTTTTTATTTGAAACCCATTTGTATGCTGATCTGGGATCTGATTTGATCTGACTGTGAAGGTCCAGTAGACTGAAGCATTTCTGTTTGACTTGTTGTTGACCTTACATGGTTCTGCAGATGTGTAATATGTCATTAGCCTGCCTCTGCAGAAGCATCCTGCTTCCTCTATTGTGAATCGGGTGAACTGTCACTCCCCCACTCCCCAAAACTACTCCGTGCCAGTACACATGCAGTTCACACAGGAAGTGGTCACATTTTAAACCACAACACTTCAAACAACAACAACTGCTTGTTTGGAATATGTCTGTTTCAATATCCCCTGTTAAAGCAATGCAACACTCACAGGTAAATCAACTTCTCCTTCACGGTGCAGGTGAGAACCCAACAGATGTATACTCACTATCACAATGCAGGGGTTATAAACAATGACACATCACTAATCAGTAAAGTGACTGGCTAAGAAACACGGTGGAGTAAATCTGCCAATGACTAGACAGTGTGTCAATGTGTTATGGGGGGGAGGGGTGTCTGTGCACTGAGTAGGAAGCCTTTAGTCAACTAGTATGAATACAATTTGTAAGAGACACAATCTGGGCCGCCAGGGTTGTCCGTGTAGGAGTGTTGCTCTGGAGACTGTTTTTATTGGATTCTTCCAGGACCCAACTAACGGTTTGCATATTTTTTGCCGACAGTATTTACAACAGACCCTACCTACTTCACTGCTGATTGTTCTAAAATCATATAGTACATTGTGTTTCCCAGCTGTCCAGGGAGGCAGTGATTTCTCTCATTTCACTTTGCTATGACTAGTAACTTTCTGGGACATGAAACTTGCTTGAGATAGGTATCATCTGTCAAAGATGTTATTGTTGATTCCTTATGTCACTGTTCATGGGTCAATGGAAAACAAAATTAAATTCATCCTCAATAACACCAAGATCACACAAATAAACATTCTCTACGTACTTTGATCTGCCTATCTAATTGTCAGTGGTAAGGTACCAGTTCTTAACTTACCACATAAGGATTTGTGGCCTCCCAGCACATTTCATTTATAAAAAAAAAATAAAGGCTCTGTGTAGTAATCTTCTTTGATTTGGTCATAGTTTCTGTGCATTATCTTATTCCACTGACGCATATGGATCTTAAGTAGTTTATGTTTGACGATATTTGTATTACACTACAAATTATTCAAGAAAATGTAAAGCAGAAAATTCAAATACTACAGAAACCTCTTTTAACCAAGGATAACTACGTGCTCTGTCCCAGGTAAAGCTTTTTTTGGTCAGCCTTTACTCTGGCAACTGGACCAGGTGGTTCCACAGCCAAAATAGTTCACATCTCTGCCTCACAAGACATCACTCCCATCCCATGTCTCCTTCAATAGCCACATGCATGCACGCCCCTGTATCTGAGAGACCAGAGGTGAAGGTGTGAGAAAGAAAGGTGTGCAGTAGTACCCATCTTCATTCAGATCCCTTAGATTTGCTTTTAAAAGGAAATGTGGTCAAGATACTTTCAGTTCTCTTTGGTGACGCTGTTTCTATATCATCTTAAACCTAATTGTCATTTCTGTAAAACAATTTCTTGTTACTTATCGGCCAACATATACACCCATACCTATATCTCTGCAGTAAGCTAATATGGGCCCGGGTAGTTCTATTAGGTACGTAATTATCAAAATCCCCTCCTCTATGCTGCACTGCTCTGTTGGATATTATTGCTTTTTTGGGGGTTATTACTGTAAAATACAAAAAAGTAAATGGCAGCTAGTTGTGTTTTATCTGAGTGTAGCTGCAATCAAGGATTATTTTCATGTAGAGCTGGGCGATATGGGGAAAATCAAATATCATGATATTTTGGAACAAAAACTTCGATATTGATACTGTAGGGCTGACTATTGGTACTTCACAAAATATTTACACAATACGATTTTTTACAAATACTCATCAGTAATGTAGATATATCTAAGTGGGTAAAGGCAAATAATAAAACAGCTAGAACAGTCTGGTAAATTCAGATAATTACATCAATGTACTGTAATGCAGCCTTTAAAAACAGGAAAAGACAACACATGCCATATTGCGATATAATGATATCCAAAATCTAAGACGCTATCTAATCTTGTATCACGATATCAATATAATGTTGATATATTGCCCAGCCCTACTTTAATGACAGATTAACCTGTCGATCATTTTTGCAATTAATTATTTGTTCTATTAAAAACAGTCACAAAATGGTTCTTAGAGTTGATTTCAACGTCTCAAATCATTACATTTACAATGACATAAAACAGAGAAAAGCTGCAAATTATCGTTAGAAGGAGCTGGAGCCAGAGCTGTTTTGAAAATGGCATTAATTAATTAATTCCCAAAACAGTTTATCATTTCCTGTCAATCAACTAATCAATTACTCATTGTGAAAGGCCAGACTTAGACTTTTACATATCATGTTTTGAGATTTCTGCAATGTTTCACCATTTGTCTTGGCAATGCTTTCCCTTTCCAAGAAACCAGTCTGCTGAACATTAACCTTTTATTACTTGTTTAGAATGATTAAAGCATTTACTGGTTACAGGTTCACAAACTGTTAGGTCTGTTCATTATCAATTGTATGTCAGTGAATATTTGGATAGGAATTAGACCATGTCTGCAATTTTAAGACATCCCAACCTTTGAACTTCGCTTGCATGCAGTGATACTACATCTACACGAGAAGACACATAATAATAGGTCCATTCATTTCTCACTGAGATACAGCAAGTCACCGGGGAAACCTGACCAATGTGGGAGTAGTCACAAAACTTGTTGGCTTAGTACTCAACTGTTTCTTGACACTTCTCATGAACACCCATGTTGTCTTGTTTCTGCCTTCAAATGTGATATAATGTTACTTCTCCTGGGCTTGGTAGCTTTTACTCACGGAAATGGCGAATGTTATGAAAGGCAGCAAAGTACCAAAAATGCTGTGATGTCTCATCTGTACACTTTGAAGCGGCAGACAACTACAGGACCCCAGTTGAAGGATTTGTCCTCACTCACAGTCAGTCAACAAACCGGGATCTATCAATCAAGTGTATCACAGTGAAAACAAGCAGTGCAGCAGATCTGCTGAAGTCTCCGGCCATGAGCACTATTATTCTGAGGGGTTTGATGAATGTGAGCCCCCACCTCAGTAAGTCCTTGAGCAGCAAGCACTCTTTTGAGGAACTTCATAAAAATGGGCCCTTGAAACCCTGGCTGGGCTCAGCGGTCAGGCAGCTGCTTGACTGAATGCAATAATTGTAATGCAGCAGTGGGTGTTCTTTTCAGAAAAGGAAATGAGAGTATAAGTGAGTTTGAGTCCAACTGATCTAGCTCTGCAGCTGTGGAAGCCAACCCACAGCCAGCACTAAGAAACACCCTGAATTCAACTGGACTTGAGTGTCCCCGTCCCCCCAGACCACCTGCATACAGCAGATGTGTTCCTGGCTACCAAGACACTGGCAGTCTATGCCCCTTACGCTGGCCACTGGAAACTGCTATTTCAACTTTACTATGACTGTTACAAAACTAACTGTTCATCATTGTAAGCCTGTGGGCTACAATTGCATCTTTTAGTTTTGTTTTTTAATCCATTGAACAATTTCACTGACAGATGAACCAAGTATTTCCCATATTTTCTTGCTAGTATGCCATCTTTTTAATAACAATACAAAGCTATCAATGGTGATAATCATTTCACTCAGTGGTAAACAATACTGCTGTCTGATAATGATGGAAAGTTCGATGTGAGACCTCATCTAATTGGTCCACAACAGCATAAAGGCGTCTGACAGAAGGCAAGAAAATAACTATGGTGCAGGATACTTTGCATGCGCTTGACCAATGTGATTAACTGAACAGGGTCATTTTTTCCAACCCTTGCTGCACTCAAACCCACACACACACACACACATGTAACCCCAAAGCATTCCATTATACATATTAATCTTATAGCCTACTAACCGCAATACAAACTCTCAACTTTAATAGATGTCTTGTACATTAGCAGGAGAATATAGACCTACTGTAGTTTATACAAAGTCCGGGTCTGTTTATGGTATGGTCTTATCATTAATTCGACGTAAGCTACGGAACTAAACCACTAATGTGAAGTTTAGATTTTTATTGCTCTTTACCGCAACCCAGCACGGTCTGTTTTGGACTAAAAAGGACAATAACAATAGCACCGTGGGCATGTTCTAAGTTCATTTCAACTGAAATATGTACTGCCTGGTAGCCCAGTCGTATGTCGTGTGAAAGAGTTGTCTCTTAACATTTGTAAAATGTCTTCGCTGATCTTTAAGGTATGTAACCTAACTACGTTTGTCGATAATCAAGGCAGATATCCGACAACAGTTCAGCGCGATACAGGACCCTGAGCGCGGCACGTACGGCGCTATCTGTCAACATACATCCCCGGCTAAACGTATGTAACCTTAATGTTATTTTATGCGATTATCAGCCGTGGTAATTTTGTATTAATCTTGATAGCTAACATGTCAAACACGAACAATTGTATAACCCGCAATTACTAGGAAAACTACGATAAAAGCTAAGAAAATGACGTATTACGGTTATTCAAAACCCCCAGCCAAAAACGTGCGTTTAATTGTCGCAGCTCCTGGGCTAAAGGGAAGGAGAGGGACATTGCAACAACACCACGGCGCCAAAAAACCTACCTAATGCTGCGGATACTACGCAGGAGACTCGGGTCTGTCGGTTAAAAAACATCCACGGAATCCAGTGCCAATGTCCGGACAGTCCTGCCTTCCTCTCGAGTCACTTTCCGGGCATTTTACTGTGTATATCACACCGTGTCAGTCGCACGGTGCACAAGCTTGTGGCGCTGGTAGACTGGAGGTGATACCAACCAGACTGCTACAACTGGACTGCTCTACTGGCGTTGAAAGACGAGCGTTGATTTGTCTAACGTTCGGAGAGGTCGTGTGTCAGAGCCGCTGATTGGTCCTACGATGTAGGCCGGAACTACATTAGATTTAAAAGCACAGTACATTCATATAGACTCACATTTCAGGTTCAGCAAGAAGGCAATGATCAATTAAACTCAATTAATAACGTCTGTAAATATTTATTTTTTAAATATTTTGAATCACAACAGTACTATTATAATAAATGTCCACTCAAAGTGCTAAAGGATATCATTGTTTGCTTTTACCAGTAGGACTATGTGTACCAACACTAGTAAGTAAGGGGTGAATGTGGTCTTGTTTGCTTCTTGGTGTGAATTTACATGGCTTCCAAATATTTCTCATTATTCATCTTGTTTAATTTGCATGATTGTTGTGTTAGCTCTCATAATTAGCCCACAATAATTGTTTTGGACACCAAGAGTTTCATTCTGGCCACACAAAATTTGGCCTACATACTGTACTGGCTGTAGCTATGTATGTTGAATTTTGCATGTCTGAAGTTACCCTTACCCCAAATTCCACAGGATGCGGAACCACTGCGGATCGGCTCCGCTGCGTGACGGCTCCGTGCTCCGCCGTCCATCAGCACCCACCAGGTCCGGATTTGTTGCGGAACGGCTGCAGCCATGACTGACAGCTGGAATCTCAAGGACCCACGAGATACCGCAAATTCATGTAGCATAGAACCACAAAAACAGCAGTTTGTTTCGGATCGCAAGAGCTGGGACGCAGCCGTTCCACACTCTGTGGAAGTACACACATTGACTTTAATGGAAACCTAATGACTCCGCTGCTGTTCCGCAACGGATTTCCATCCGTTCCCGCGTCCTGTGGAATTTGGGGGTCAGGTGTTATTTCTCACCTACACACAAAACGCATGTCAACTTGACTTGCTTGAAGCCCTGCATGTGTCAAAGCTATAACAAATAAATGAATAAATAAATAATAGGTTTTGACATGAACCCTTATCATGTCAGTTGATATGAGGTTTAATTTTCCATTAAATGAGTACAAACCAGTTGGCACACAGCTAAAATGGAGCCTTCAGGAACGCTAAAGTTGCAGGGCTTTGAAGCGCAGTTGGTAATCCGTGGTTCCAGACTCTGTGCCACTTTCAATACGGATGATCACACATCAGAAAATACACAACAGGTCAGCAAAGACCAAATCAGAGTCAACCTCTATCAGCAGGGGTTATCATGTTTTGGAATCTATCTGGATTATTACCCACACTAAAATGTGTACAGTAAAAAAACTGATTCATAAATAGACTGTACAGCTTCCCGTGTAGAATTTGTGCCTGTTTATTACATGAGTTGATGTCTCTTTTAATTCATATTGCTAGGTCAAGCAGCTGCTGTGTCTCAAAGAGGATGCAGAAACCCCTCAGCAAGAAAACACATTATCTTTGCCTCAAGGTCAGGAAAAAGAGAGAGACTAAAAGCACATCAGGCCTCGGAGGGTATAAGTGAAGTTGAAAAGCCTCTCACTGAGATTAAGATTGCTTTTCTGTTTCGGAAATATTTCTCATGGCAGTGGAAGCTTTGAAGGCAGCGACAGAGAAAAGATGACCAGTGATCAATGTTGCCATTATTGTGGATGCTCTGGTTTCAGTCACAGTTAACGGTCTGCTAAGACCAGCACTCAGCATCTCCAGCAGTTCAAAAGTGCATGTTAACTGATATGAGCAGATACAGAGAGCACAGAGTTGGGTTTGAACAATGTGGTATTAAAAGGCTGATACTGATTACATTTTTAAACAAACTTGCAGAAATTCAGCATTAGTAAGGCACTTAGTGTCTTCAAATTAATTCTGTCACAGTAGCATTTTGATGATGGTGGGAAACTACATCTTAATTTCCATCCGCAAATTGTTGGACTTAGGACCAATTTTATGTATAAAATATTCAAAGCTTTATTGACCAAGAGAAATAGTGCAATTTATCAAAAAGGAACTTGCAGCTGTGGTCAAGCAGAAACCTCCATCATATCAGATGACTGGATATCTGATATTTATTTTAATATTTAAACATTTATTGATCTAGTCCAACTAAATATCTGGACATTCAATGGACAGTTGACACCTTTAGACCACTAAATAAGATGATCAGTGTCATACAGTGCTGATTGGAACATCAAGTAGTTTGATCTGATTATAGGGTTTGGGCGACACTCATATTTCCCCACGCGACTCATATACAGCAGAGAAGAAACAATGCACAGTGTGGAAATGAGGGCTGACTGCATTCCTTTGAGATGTACACAGCAGGCCATTTATACCACTGCTGTTTTCTTCCCCTGAATCAGAGATTGCCCCTCTTTATGTAGTATAAGTCATCATCTATTGAAGGACTGTAAAGGTAGATGAGGGCAAAATTAGCTACTGCCACAATGCACCCCCTAGAGGCTTTTACTCAAGGGTCTGCTGGAGTGTGAGAACGGATGGGAGTCATGAGAAAATGGGAGGAAATGTGTGGTGTCCAACAATGCCCATCAGGAGGTGCAAAGGTCAAGATGTTGAGGTAAGAAATCATTTATAGAACAGAATCTAGCCACATAGTTTGTCTTAAACTAAACTTTTACATTGTAGGAAAAAAACAGAAGGTAGCGTATTGATAAAAATCAAATTGTATCAAAGAAGCAATCAAATGGTTTATTTATTTTTGCACTGAACCCCAGAGTCAGATCTTGCATCCTGCAAAAGTTCTGGATGTGTTGTGGATGTGTGTGTGTAGCTTAGAATGAAAGTTAGCTAAAAACAAATGCTTCATTTTTTAGGAAAAAGGTAGCCTTTAGTCATCGACTCATAAAAATGGCACCCACCACCCGAAGGAATAACAAAACATGAATGTCATCTGTCTTTGGGTTTAGCTTGGCTCAATATATCATATATCCCTTTTTAATTTAAATCCATTTAATTTCTGCACATTAAGAACAGAAAAAGTAAAATGATTTGACACAAACTTCAAATTCATCTACATATTTTTTCGGCTTGCTGATCACAAACAGCTTCAAGATATATATGATGTTACAAGCTTGTTGTTTTACACTGTTCAAGAGAAACAGAAACTGTTTCTGACTTTGTTTGAATGGCATGGAGTTGGTGATGTGGCTCGAAGAGTTTCTGCATTCATCAAAGCCTTCTTAACCTGAGAGAAGGATCGGTGTGTTTTCTAGAAAGAGCGTAGCCTTGATTGACAGAGTAATTTACTGGCCTCCCCCTGAGTGTATCTATTTAAGTGTTTTCTGTTTTGAGGTCCAGATATCTCCTGGCAAAGATATACCAACAACAAAAAAAGACACACTTGTCTTTTTTTTCCTTGTAACTGATTGAACAAGGTTTATTGCTATTCCCACATATTCACTCACCTCGTCAAAAACAATAGCCTTAAAAACAATGAGATGTCCCTCCATCAAGTTCTGATCCATTCCCCATGCTGCACTACATTTGTAACAACACGACTGCCTTCTGAGTGGAAACATGAAACACTTTTACCACAGGAGAAACATTCTTGTTCGTAAACCTGGCTTAATCTCATTTAAAGCCAAAGGGGCATCAGTGGCCTGGGATACCTCCGATAATTGATAAAGTAACATACCAAAATGTTCAGGCCGTATTGGCCTTGAATCACAGATCTGGTTGTGTCATAATACCCAGCTACTGTACCTGTGAAGCCAGAATCTGGGTCTCCCCTTGTGTGTGCATCCCAAGGATTTCTCTTCTGTTCCTGTTAAAGAAGTTTTTCTTTGCCCACTTCATGTGGTTGTTCTTATCACTAGAGCTTGACGTGACTTGACTCAATTAGTTCTTCCTGTCTTTTATGTAAACAGGAATCATTTGTTTAATCTTATGTGAACTTATTTACACTGAGTTCATGAAGAGTCCTAAATCATGAACAATATAAATTAGTAGTAGTCACCAGAGAGGTAGAATAGACTGGTTTGATTGACATAACCCATAATAGATTTTACATTTAGAAATAAAATGTAATTAAAGTCCAAGGCCTCAACAAGCATGAGCCTCCCTGATATATGACACACATCCATCAATGTACAACTTTAGAAACCAAAAACGTCTGAAATAATAGGGAAATGTCACCACTGAGCATGTACAGTATAAGTTTACTGAAAGACCTGCAGAAAAACACAAGATGAGGTTGAACAGTGGGAGTGGCACCCCCACGGACAAAGCCTTTGATTCTGTGATTCATCTGGTATGAGTGGTATCATCTGTCTCCACAAACCTTCCTGGCACAGTGGTGCTCTGTTGTAACCTGCACGGAACCAACTGAACCATAGTTGGAGCAAAAGGTTCAGATCTCTATAGTTGTTTCACTACTACTCATAAGCAATCTTTTAATTGAGGTTTCTTACTTTAGGTTTTTGTGAAGAAAAAAAAAAATTCAATTCAAGACACTGATACTTGACTTACTGTGCTGTGAATGGCTTAGGCCCATCCTACATAGGACTTGGTCAAACCAAACACCCCCAGCCCGTCCACTAATGTAACCCACCAAGCATTAACGTTAGCTACTTGTCAACCAGCACATTGTAGTAACGTTAAGCTGGATCGATATTGAAATGGAACAAAAAATAAGGTCTTTGGTATATTACTGTGTTGCAAAGTGGAATGTAATCAATCACAAAATGATGTGTAGCAAAAAAAGCGGTATTACAGTTATTACAAGTGTTTCTTTTTGTGATGTACAGTACATATCATCTGGGTGACCGTGTTCTGACGGAAGTTATGAGTAACTAGAGGGTGAAAGGTTATATGACACCACTGACAGGCGACCAAAGGAAACGTCATGTGTAAACAAAATTAACCAAACACCCCAGCCCGTCCGCTATGTTTGGTTACTGCCAATCAGCTTGCTTTTGCCTCACAACACAGGTGGCCTTGCATGGCTACCACTCAACAAAGTGTTTGCAGCAAAAGCTCTGCACATCTTTCTTCACAGAGTGCAAACTCATCTGTTCCCACATGGCTGAATGCAATTATTGTAAGTCTTTAGAGAGAACTCAACATTCCATAATGAGCAACTGTAGCAAGATAAAAAAAAACTCCCCTTCAATGTGAAGAAAGAGAGAGAGGGCAAGAGATAGAGAGATATGTACAGCAACAACAATATTAACAACTATAATAATAATAATAATAATAATAATAATAATAATAATAATAATAGAAATATGACTACTACTAATAATAGTAACAGAAGTGAATGTAATAGAATGATATTAATAGCAGTAATGAAATAGAAGTATGACTAATAATAACAGTAGCAGTGGGCGTCAAGCAGGTCCAGGTTGTTGCTCAAACGGTGATCTTATAGCCTGACGACGTGAGGGAGCCTTTAGGCATAAAGTAGTGGTTGATGTAAGTAAAATCTGTATCCTTATCTACTTTCTGTAATGCCAGATGCTATATTCCCATGATGGATTCACTTCTCCATGAATTGTGAAAGTGCATGAGTTACTTATATATTTTGCTCTCTGTGTTGTAATCTTACCCTCTTTTAATTGGCACACATAAAGGCAAAGTCCTGAGATTTGATTCATTTGGCATTAATCAAATAAACACAATGTTAATAAAGAAAGAAAGGCCATGTACAACCCGAGCTGTTTGAAGAAAACTGCATGTCACAAGTTTTTTATCCTTCAGTGCCCCAGAGGTGTTTCTGTCCCAAACAACCAGCTCCCTCCGGCTGCTTCCTAATAAGCAGCAGCGCATCTGTGCTGAATAGTCAACAGCTTTTCAACCTCTGCCAGAAAAAATGCCAGAAAATGAGAGATGGAGCTCTTGGCCTAGATACCTAACTATTCAAAGTCTAACAAGGTGAAATGGCATGCATAGAATACAAAGATGAAAGCGGTCTATGTCACTGAACTGTTTGCCTTCCAAGGGACGATGAAGGAAGATGAAGAGATTCAATCAGCATTACTTCCACTCTCATACAGCTGGGAGTCTAAAATAATGAATTTAGTACCAGTTGGGATTTGCTTCGGGCCGTTACAAGCTGGTAGGACGTCCAGTATGACAGACAACTAATAAATATCACTCAAGTAGAAAAACGTGCCCATAAAACGGCTGTATTTATTCAAAGCAGTCATTTGGAAATATACTCATTAACTTGCTTTTTGAGAGTGAATCGAGAAGATTAATTTCAATCTCATGTCATCGTGAAAGGGGCGTCAGAATAGGATTAGCCTATTTTAGCATGTAGACATAAAACAGAGGAAACGGCTATCTTGGCTCTGTCTGTCCTCAGTTAAAAACAGTATGTATAAGAACACATTTACATGATGTATATTGTTTGTTTAATCCTTTAGGCTACATGAACAAAAGGAACAACATTTCCACCAAGCACTTCTGTGCAGCGTCTCTGACAATAGTGTAGTTTGCGAGATTTTGGTTCTGGTCATTTAAACTTTGGATACAGCCCGGCTAGATAATCTCCTTCTCTGTATGCTAAGCTTAATTTAATTTAAAAAGTGAATTGCCTGCTGGCTCTGGCTTCATATTTCTTCATATACGTTTTTAGTTGTACAATACTTTACCAGATTACTGTTTAAATTGAACAATGCTTCACTGCTCCACCATTTTTCAATAGTAAGAAAAAATAATAATAATCAAGATAATCTTTGACATTATACAGTATAACTGATGTCAAAATGTATTTGAGTGAGATTAAACCAACCCATATGTTATGGAACGGCACTTGAAGTTGGACCCAAAAGCAGACATATATTGTGTGTGTATATATATATATATATATATATATATATACATACTGTATATGGCTGTACAAAGTTGACAATCTACCATCAATCTACAATGTTGACAATCTACAATCTACCAGTCACCTGTCAGTCACTTTAATTATAATCAAACTAACTAAATTAACACAAATCTCCATTGGGGCTAAGACTGTAAAACCTCTAGTTACCATGTTTTGGGAAAGAAGTGTTTCTTTCTGTCTTTCTGGGATCAGTTCTCACACTCACACTCACACACACACACACACACACACACTAGCACACACAGTCCTGATGGGTTAAGTGTGAGGCTTGTGAGTCTGGTCAGGTTTTATCCCACAGTAAGCTGATCGCCAGGGGTCTGTCTGTTGTTTGGGCAGATGGTGAGGGGTGGGGGTGGGTGAGGAGGGTATGGTGCTGCGGGAGTGTGAGACCACAGTAAAAGACATGGATGAGTGATGAATAATGATTTAATATTATCCTTAAGCCAGCAGTATCCCAGTTATTAAATCCCACAGCAGAGTAATAGAGTTGACACAATTATCAGTAACACTGACTACAGGTATTTCAAGTTGCTAAAGACATGTGTTGAAATGAAGGGACGGACCACTCAGCAATATTAGCCAATGACGCAAATAACGTTGTATTAAAAAAAAAAAAACATGCATAGGTATTTTATAATAATAATTTATATATAATACATCTTATATAACTGTCCTGTGACTTCAACTACAGTATACATGTCTTATTATAAGAATAATCTACAAAGAAATAGGATATAATCTGTGCCATAATAAATTGCCTTCTTTCAAAGTAAATCCATATTACAGGAAGAGAGCCAATAAATCCTGAATGGGATGGATGTACTTCAGTTTGTGGGGACTTGGCTAGGAAACCAGAGGGTTGCCAGTTCAAGTCCTCACACCACACGGCCCAAGTACAGATCTGGAGAGGTGCCAATTTGCCTTCTGTGTACTGCTGAGGTGCTTTGGAGCCAGGCACCAAAACCCTCCAACTGCTAGCTTTGCTCTGGTAATTCACCATGAATAATGCATGTTTATAGGTTGTGTATGTGTGTGTGTGTGTGTGTATTTGGACCTATGCTATGTGTGTGCGAAGAGCAAACAACAGTGTGAACAAATGTAGTATACCTTCATCTTCTTCCTTCTTCTGATAAACATCTCATGCGACGGTTCCAGATTTTTTCACCGGAGATATTTTTACACATAGGAAAATGGGTGTACATTGGTGTAAATAATAAAATGATTGATGGCTGAATTCCATTTAACTACTTCTGTTACTGTTACAGTAAATCATCTTACGACTAAGACAAGGTAAATAGTCCGCTGTGAAAAAGCGATCTGCCACCTCTATGGTTTAGGTTTGGTTACGTTTAGGAAAAGATTGTGATCATTGTCAAAAGGCTTGTATACTTGAAATAAACTAGTTCTTAAGGCAAAAGTCTATGTTCTTTTTGTTTTGCAAGGCCACATTTAAAAGTAGAACAAGAAGAGTGGAGGGGTACTTAAGCTGAGCTATGTCGTGACCATTCAAACCAAACTGGCACCCTGGTGGTGAGGTGGTATCAAAAGGGTGTGAGAACCAGTGTCACATTGTCACAAATGATTTGTCAGTGTGTCATGTTGTGTCAACTATAGGCATTACTCATTTTCAGGAAAGGGAAGAAAACAGCTTCAGCCAGGAGCTTCTTTCTAATACTCAAAGCTACCAGTACTGACCACCACTCACATCATTGCCAAGACGGCCTGATTGTCCACTTGTTTGATTGCTGATCTGTATGGTCGGAAATGTGTGTGAAGCAGCCCCTTGTGATGCATTATTAATGAGTAACATTATATAACTAATTGTGGCTGATAGCCCGGTCTATACGTCACTGCCAGATCTTTGATGGACACCCTCACATAATCACAGTGCATAGACTAGAAGGTCAATTTCAATCACTTTACAGAGTTCAAGTGATTCCATATAAAGAGCAGCTGAGGTGCTGTTTTGATCCTGTACTAAACAGCATGTCTTCTTGTCCTGTCTGAAAACACCAGGGAGTCAGTAGGCTTCTTTCTTGCATTGCTTGTTAAGTTGACGCTGTTAGAAGGGCGTCTAGCCTCCTCTCACCAGTACTTGTCATCACTAAAAGGAACCTAATGCTTCTTCTCGTTAGCCTGTCAGCCAATAGTAGTGATACTACTCTCACTGGCAATGACTGTGATAGAGAGCAATATCCTCCTTCTGTCTGTCATACATTAACTCTATGTCACACAGGGGCTCTTTTGACTCCATCGTTTACATCACATGCACTTCCAGAAAGCTTTTAAACTGCTGCAGCTGCTGGCAGCACAACACACATTAGGGTTTGCCCAACCCTGTGCAGACGCAGATCATGTCCTTTAGGCAGTTTACAGATGTTCTTAGGGTATTGTGATAGGGTATAAAGCTGTTTGGCTTTTGAGCTCTACCAAGTCTAAGTAAAATATTGAGTAAAATATACCACTAGTACAGATCTTTGTTCAACAATCACAATCAAACAACACAATTGACAGTTTTCTTCAAAATTAAAATGGATGTACCAGAGCTGGGTGTAGTGAAGTGAAGGAGTTTAAGTACCTTGGGGTCTTGTTCGCGAGTGAGGGGACCATGGAGCGTGAGATTGGTTGGAGAATCAGAGCAGCTGGTGCGGTATTACATTCTGTTTATCGCACCGTTGTGACAAAAAGAGAGCTGAGCCAGAAGGCAAAGCTCTCGATCTACCGGTCAGTTTTCGTCCCTACCCTCACCTATGGTCATGAAGGCTGGGTCATGACTGAAAGAACGAGATCCAGGGTACAAGCGGCCAAAATTGGTTTCCTCAGGAGAGGGGGCTGGCGTCTCCCTTAGAGATAGGGTGAGAAGCACAATCACCGTGAGGAGCTCGGCGTAGAGGCGCTGCTCCTTTGCGTCGAAAGGAGCCAGTTGAGGTGGTTCGGGCATCTGGTAAGGATGCCTCCTGGGCGCCTCCCTAGGGAGGTGTTCCAGGCGCTTCCAGCTGGGAGGAGGCCTCGGGAAAGACCCAGGACTAGGTGGAGAGATAATATCTCCAACCTGGCCTGGGAACGCCTCGGGATCCCCCAGTCGGAGCTGGTTGATGTGGCTCGGGAAAGGGAAGTTTGGGGTCCCCTCCTGGAGCTGCTGCCCAGTAGCCCTTATACCGGATAAGCGGATGAAGATGGATGGTACCAGAGCTGGGAATATAGGTTTTGATTTTAGTCCACGCATTCTTCTTTGTCAAAATCTGATTATCTGTATTCCAACACCGCACTGTACTTTTCAGGATTCATTCTGTTGCCTGCTTTGTTTTCCCTGCCAAGTACTAACTCTTCTTGTCGTACATTGACCTGCAGAAACCCCTTTTCCCGCCATTCCCAATAACTGACCGTCCCCAGCCATCTGCTCACCTGTTCCTCATTTCCCTCATTAATCTTGCATTATAGTCACTGTGACATTTCTAATTTATCTTTGCCACATTGTCTAGTTTGCATCTGACCTAGCTTTCCAGCCTTTGTTCTGCCTACCTGGTCCATTGATTGATGATTTTCTGCCTAACCCCTTATCTTAACCTGTCTACCTGTAAGTCATGCTTTAGGGTTCAAGCATGCCGTTTTCTTTATAGTACTGAGTAAGTAGGGTGTCAGGATACTAGATTTGTTCATCTTTATTTTTTCTATTCATTTGTATTTATTTTTTATTTTATTGTTATTGCTTGTTCTTGCTTCACTTTTGTGACTTTGTTCTGTAAAAGATGCCATGATAAATTATTATTATTATTAGTAGTATTATTAATAGATATGAAAAGTAAAAACTGTAGATGTGTGACATCCAAAATAAATATGTGGAGCTTTCAAATTTGCTAAATTTATGACTCAACTTCCAAGAGTAATAGATTCTCCTCCAAAATGACGTTTTTCTGGTAGATAAAGACACTATTCAATTTTGCAATATCCTGAGTTTTTTTAAAAGGTATTGAGAAATGTTTGTGATTTAGTTTGAAGGACCTGCTGGTAAGGGAAGGTATTTGGAAGGATGAGCTGGGAAAATGTCTGTTTCTATGGAAATACATTGGTATGTAATCATAGTACTGTTCTGCTACTGTTGTGGAAGAAATGGTTTGACCTACAGTTGCCCTCCAGGACTCTAGGAAGCAGGAAATGAATGTGATTGATAGAGATATTTTATTTATTCTCCGAGTAAAACTGAACTGGCCAGCCAATACCAGCAAATTATGACCATCACATACACAATACACAAATTATTTTCACTTTTGTTAACATTTAAGAGCAGCTTGTGCAGACGTTCAGATGTCTAAAGGCTAAAGTGATTATAGCTGTTCTGAATGCTGACATGGGAAGGCAGAATAAAAAGTCTGTCCTTAAAGAGAACAACTGGGTTGGCAAGGTGGCAGTGATTGTCTGTTTTGAAAAGATGCTGTTGTCCCATTAGAGACATGAAAAAACTGTATTTGTAGTCAAACAAATGAAACAAGGCTGCTTCAGCCCTAGTCCACCTTTCCATCAGGAACGCCATTTATAAAAGGATTTTGTAGATTGAAAAAAATGCATTCTGACATGAATAAATGGGGATTTTGAAAATGGCTGTCCATTTATCCTGCTTAGTGATCAGCTCTGTTTAGTATAGAAAGCATTGGTGCAATGGAACTGTTCCCAACATCAGGAAGTAATTCCATATCCTTAAACTGGGACTATAGCAGACCATCAACAAAGTCATCAATCATCAAACAAACATTGCTTCTCTCTGAGCCAGCAGACACACAGGCCACACATTGATCCCCTGTCATTTAAGCCGGCAAGTCATATTTATGTTTGCTTCTCTTGCCTGTCATTTATGACGTGCCTGTGTGATTTCTAATGTGTTAAAATTTAAACATGTTGCAGTAATGGCTAATGGGAGTACAAGTGGTACATTGATAAATCAAGCCAATTCTGCACTCCATTAAAACATCGCTCATCTTTTCCATGTATTGGGCCTTCCACAGAGAGAGAGATGGAATTAATGGCTATAATGGCCAGGGTGGAGTCTGCTGCACCAGAATTTATGTCCAGCATGTTGACCCAGGCAGCAAACACTTACTGCATTTTCGCATTATGCAAAATGGGTGGCAGCAACTTTCCTAGAAACCTTTTGCTGCAAATAAGCTAGACACGGGTGAGCTGGACCTAATGCATTTAAAGTTTAATTGGCCCTGACATTTTATTGTATTTCCTTCCCACTTTGCTAATTCCCCAGGGAGCTCTGGCCCCGGCTGGTGCCTCAGTGGCGAAACTTGAGCTCAATCAAGACAATAGACTCCTACAATAAGAACCTCCTGATTGTGCCATGTCAGAGATCCTGCCTCTAAGTCGACTTTGTGAGTGGGGGCGATAGCTTCAGAAAGTCCAATATGTCCTCCAGAAATGTTTATTACATTTGACATGGCCACCACTAATCACGCCGTGGGTTGATGTTGCAGTAACTGATAGCCAGGCCAATGGAAGTTAGAGCTGATTTTACCGCTGCTAGGACATTTTCTTCAGCAGTCTTTCCCTGTTATATGTCTAGACTTAATCAATGTTCTCTGTATGCATGCCTGCAGACAACCAACTGGATATATTTAGTGTATATATTAATATTCTACAGCGGCATGTACTGACCTTACAGTACACTCATAATTAAAGTGACTTTCTGACTGTTCTATCTGCCATTGAGGTTAATAAAGGCCACTACTGAGAGTCTTTGGATTGTGACTATTAATAATATGCTGCTAAATGTTGTCACCATGTCATCATCAATAAACCTTTCCCTTAACCTCCATCATGGCCTCCAGAGCTCCAATCCCCCGCAATCATGGCCGTACCCACCATTTGGGTCACCGACGTTCAGACCTCTGCATTGGTTCCAAGGTGTGTATAATACATGTTGTGAAATAATTGCTAAAAATAATTTTACCATGGTGCAGCAAATTATTGTACAATGCCAAGACTGCAGACTTTCTCATCTGATAGCAGTGATTGTTTGTGGGTGGGTGGGTGGGTGGGTGGGTGGTGAAGTGGATGATCTTGCCATTTGTTACTAAAAATACTTCACTCATCACAGTGGTTCTTTGATTATGCCAACAGTGGACAGGTTGAAAACACTTTGGCAGGAGAGACACATGAATAGTGAATACAAGAGGTGAGAGAGAACAAAGAGTTGAGGACAGAGAGAGAAAGCAACAGAAATAATGTAATGTTGAAGGCAGAGAGACAAGAGGATATGAGAGAGAGGGAGCAGGTTATGGAAAGCAGAGAGCAACAGAAGGGGAGGCTGAGAGAAAGAGCACAAACATCTTAGAATGTACATATTTAGATCAGGGAAATCAAAGATTTTCAATACAGCAGGATGTGCGCCCGACACAGCTCAATTATTTGCCCAATCAACTATGACAAACCCCATACAGGACTCAACTGAGCGTACTGACTTGTCTAGTTGTCTACTTCCCCTTTAGTTGAAAAACATGCTTCAAAAGTAACTTTGCGGAAGCTGAAAAACCAAAATACTGCAAACAGCTGGTGAAGAATGAGTCAGATGTTTGGTGGTGATGGCCCAGTCCCTGCCAAAGTGTGAATATTTCCATAGCCCTGCAGCAACGTATACAAGGCTGGTGCACAAGAGGCAGCATGTTGAAATATTACTCAACACAAGTATTGCAAATGTTACACCATTCAGACTGCAATGGCATAAGTGGTGTAAAACATGTTCCCTTTTAGTACTTTATTGATGTGCTTGACTCAAAAATCTGGCAACATAGCTTCTGCAATGACACACTGGAGTTTCTATACCAATGCAAATGTCTTTAGAAAACCCATCTGAATCCATAAGTCAGTTGATAAGATATCTGTATTTAACCAGAGAAAATGTTAAGAGTGTCAGGAGATAAGAATGGAGTAATGTGATACGGATGTGGGGGAGACATTTAGCTCTCTACTCATCTGAACTTTGACTGAACTCATATTGGGAGAGAGAGTGTAGAGGCTTTGTTAACTGTCATATCTGTCCCTAAACAGGAAACAAATGAGGCGAAAAGACAGAGAGTTGGTGAATTAAGAGTATGATTCAGAGCAGGGAGGATGCAGCCAGGCCAGTGGATTCAGAAATCAACCCTCTGCACACTCACAAACATCTAGAGTATGGTTAACAAAGTAATTAATGAAGTGTGTAATATTGCTCTGAGTCACTACCTGTGGGTGTGCAGTAAAAGCAGATCACAAACAGCTTGAGGTACAAAAAAAACTTGCTCACAAATCCCCCAACCTCCCTCCTTCCTACCCTCCAATACGACCAACAGTGACGTAGAACATACGTAACGTAACGTAATGTAGTTGCATACGTGAACTACAAAAATAAGTCAACATTGACTTTTCACTCAGGACATGAACAGGGCTCTCTTGGGTGAATGTCCTGTGTTTGTTTGACCCATCCATCTACCCGGCCTCCTCCCAACACAGATTTTCTCGCTCTTTATACTACATCACTTGATTTTAATGACTACGATCACTTGAGGTTGCCGCCACTATAAACAAATACATATGGGTTGTAATAGAAACAACCTATGGGGGTGAATTTTACTACTGGGTTGGCATTACTAGTAGCGTACAGCCCAGAATATACCAACTTGTTAGATGTTAAAGCTATAGTGCGTAGTTTCTGTTGCCCCCATGAGGAATTCTAAGTAATGACAACAACACTATCGGCGCATCCACATGACACAAGCCTTCCGTGATCACGCACCACCACCCCTCCTCCACGCAGTTACTTGATGGACTATTCAGAAGAGGTCATTATCTTCACTCATGCTCCTGGGTGCGAAAGTCGCATGATGATGCCATTTTCTTAACTTAGCCATACAGAGAAATACTGAGTTTTGTGGAGCTGATTTGGCAATGGCTTGAATGTAACAGACGTCCATTGATATAAGAAGTTATGCACTAAAGCTTTAAGATTTAGATTACTGAGGAAATAGCCTAGTATTCCAAGGAAGTATGTCCACAGTGGATTGACATTGTTTGGTGATAGGGTTGAAAAGAAAATGTGAACTCATTAAATTGAATGAACTGAATAGGTCCTTTGTGTTCATTGACCTTAAGTTTGTAATTCTTTGACTTTTGGACAGTCTGGTGTTTCTATGTGGACCCATACCAATGAACCTATTTTCTGTTGCCTATTTTATCATTAACCCAGCATCTATAAGGTGCTGTTGTCCATATACCTGATGAAAGTTTTGTCATCCTAAATGTCATGAATATAAGTTTATTACAGTAGTAAGCAAGAGAGTGAGTGGGAGGTTTTTCACTTTGATTCTAGATATTTAGATTTAAAAGAGGTAAGCACCTCAAACCCCCTCTCCAACTCTCAGATCTCGTCCATCAGAGGTTCAACATGTTAATTATTTTGTGTTAGAGTGCTGCAAATCACTTTGCCTGCTATCTACCGAAACCTGAGTAAGTGGTTTCCTGCTTTTCAAAAAAGCACATTTGTAAAGATGAATAAATATTCAAAGGCTTTTCTCTCATGTTGTTTGTTATGCAAGTAGGCTAATAGAAGATATGTTGATATTTATTGTCTAGATGTAGATATAGAATTATATAGACATATAAATAGTACTATACCTCCTCTCTGGTTGTTTTATTACCTGAAAAGCACATGAATGAACGTCAGCATGATGATTATGTTCTCAACTCGAGGACAGTACATATGACTTGCACCTGAATGTGTGTGGAATATGTTACAAGATGACCAGACATCCCATTTTTCCAACAGAACACAGTCCTGATTCATATCTGAAATATTCTGCATATTTCCTGATTTCAGCTGCCAATCCTCCAACAACACAGGAGCAGTATTAAGAGCACTATTTTTAAATGTATCCCACGCAGCCCACCCACACATGGATCAACCAATGACTCTCCTGCATAGAAATCATAACAGAATTATGAGCTTGTAAATCTGTCACTCTTACCTTGTTGTGTGGGTTGCCATGACAATGAGGCAGATGTAAGCGTTGCCTCATTCATCACATCCCGTCATCATCACCTACAGCAGTTGTTCCTGTCAGTTACCAACTGGTTTAACATCAGTTAACAATCTTTAACATGCTTTAACATAAGTTAAAGATTTTTGATTTAATGAAGAACTCAAATGTACCTGTTTCTCCACAGCTAGCCACAAAGAAATACTCTCCTCTTAAATGTTTACATACTTTAACATAAAAGGAACTGTGATTTAGTTACTAGATTACAAGAGATTAGATTTCTTGGCTACTGTACTAGAAAAATTGGATTAGGAACATTGGAATTCAGAAGTATACTTAATTGGTAACTACCATTTTTTTTTTCAACTTGACAAACTGACCTTTGTCAATTTGAAATCAAGACATATTCAGCCACTGCATGGCCTATTTATTACTTATAGTGTTTTCAGAAACACGTTTTGGTGAACTATTTTAGTAAAATTTGAGATTGTATTCTGAAAAAGCAGCCATGACTGTCTGGCTTTGAATTCCCGGAAAAACCAGATCCACGTGCTGCGTTCATCCAATCAGCTGCTGTCGGCAGTCGGCATTGCTACGCTGTGTTCCAAGGCCCTTTTTTTGGCCAACTCAGGGAGGCAGTAAGTCAGACTGTCTTTTCTGCCAACAGTCAGCCAACGGGTTAGTGTGTCAGGGCCATAAAAGTAACCATGGGCTTAGCGTTCAATGGTGGAATTGCACCCCTCATGAATACACAACCATGCAAAAAAACAAATACAATAATATGAAAATATGTACCTGAATAGGAAAAGAGTACTGGTCAGGCATACAATTGACTCACAGTGGCTTACATGCAGCACACTACAAGAGAATATCATATGTTATTTTAGCACAGGGGCTAGCTTGTGCATTATGCCGCTATTTTAACATTATACAGAAAAGGTACAATAACCCACTTGTAACTCTTATTAATATTTTCATAAATCCCACTGCACATATGTTTATACAATGACAAGCCGTGATGCATTCTGCAACTCACCTTGGACACGTCTCTCATAACTGGCAATGAATCCGCAACATCTCACCAGCAGGTTGGAAAACCGCTCTCTGTGTGGTCCAGTGGAGCTTCCCCGATCCTCTCTCTCTTAACAGTCACAAATGTCAGTCTCCTGAATCAGATAAATTAACTGAGCAAGCAAGTCCATACACTATTCATGGCAAATTAGCTTGTCTCAACCAATTATTTCACATGCAAAGCTAACGTTAACCGTCCAAAAGCAATGGCTAATGGCTATTCACAGTACTCTATAATGACACAAGTAGCTCAGTAGCACTCCCTCAGGGTACGTCTCCTCATTTTACCATCAATAGAGGGGTCAAACAAGGATGTAACATTTCTTATTTATTACTTGTTCAGTTTAGCAGCAGAAATGTTAGCAGTTAATGTAAAAAAAAATTCTGATGTTGCCAAACTAAATATCATTGAGGAGCAGTTAGTGATAAGCCAATTGCCCTTCACAAATGCAACCTCATAAATGCTTAGAAAAATATTTCCATCAAAACGTCTGTGAAATAGCTTGAAATTCATATAACCAAGAACGTTAAATCCTGCGGATCCTTAAATATACAG